>BGPR01002023.1:127041-137153 GCA_013235015.1 Araneus ventricosus
TTTGATAAATTTACCAGAATAACTCTGGTTCTATTACCAATAAGATGGTAATTTAGACCATTTAATTTGATAAATTTACCAGAATAACTCTGGTTCTATTACAAATTATCTGGTAAAATTTGAGATACGGTATGTCCATTTATAATGCCAATCGCATTAATATTTATTTATTTTTGCTTTTTAACCGTTAAAATTTTACTCAATTCTCAATATCACTACGATTTTTTAAAAAGCAGAATGTTTGTAAATATACAAATGCCTGAGGCAGAGTGAAAAATGAACTATAAAAATAAATGCAAAAACTCATTGACTCATTTTTTATAAATTGTTAAATTTATTAAGTAATGTTATAATTACTAAAATTTATCATTTCTTGGTAATTTAATTTTCTTTTATTAATATACATAATATGCAGTGAATTTATTTTAGGTATTTAAGAAAACAAAAGCACATATTTCAAATCCAACTTCAATTTATTGGACAGTGTTGAGAGCTTGCTTTTATACTTTCTCAACAGGAAGTGACTTCATTGCGTAGGAAGTGATGTAATCTCCAGAAAGCCCATGAAGCCAGTAGAAATAGGTTGAAGGTTCGAGGTCCTTCTAGAAAATTCCCTTTGTCGCCAACTTCGCCACCAAGTCACCCAAGTGGTCGCCAAATATATCGCCAAGATTAGCAACTTAAAGAAACTACTTTATAGCTTTTGTTGGCCTCCACTTCTGTGATTGCTTTACAATTTATTTGTAGAACAATTCCTACAAATAAGTTGGCGTAGACTGTTGATAAGTCTTCATCTAAAAATGTAAAACAATTCAATTAACATTTTGAAAGCAAAGAAATGATAAAACAAAAATGGAAGCATTTTAAGGAAGGCTTAACCTCTACTAAATAGCAAGCTCAAAAAGCACTGCGCACGTAAGCTCTCACTTTCCTTTACCTCTTGTAAAATAGCAAGATTACTCATTTTATTAAACTTCAATAACGTGACTAATACCTCTATTAAAAAAGTGATGGTACATTTACGTTTAAACTAAGTGGATACTTTTTCTGTTATCTACTAGTTCACTTTCAATAAAAAATAACAAATGAATGATTTCACACACAAATTTTAATTTTTAAATCATTAATGTAACATAGTGAACACTAATAGCTGGCTGCTGCTACATAAATGCTAATAAACAAAATAATTTTGCTACCACCTTGATATTTCAAGCATATTTAAAACGGTACTCATATGCCCCGGTCGGGGCAAAGGGGTTTAATTAAACATTATACAAATTGGAACAAAATTTCAACATAAAATACGCAAGTTTTTGTTATTAAATTCAGCAGTTTTTTACCCTTTTCATCAAGATTTATGTTCTTTTCTCGCATTAGACCTCTAAAGGTAGAATCTCGCTTCACTTTTGCTTTTCTTTGAGCTATGTCCATTTTCTTCATACAGTTATCAGCAGCTAAAAATAAATTAACGACCTATTTTTTACTCAAGTCCATGTTTTTGATCACATATCCAAAATTGAAAGCAAATCTATGAAATGGTGTACATATTTGGAAAACTAGTTTTTCTTACCGATAACCAAATAATTCTGATTCGGAGATATATGTTATGTCGAGAATAAAAGTAACTAAAATTTCTTACGAGGTTTTAATTTAATGTAATAAGGAAACTATTTCCTTATTTTAGAAATTTTATTTAAATTAATTAATCAGTTAAGTAAAAAATAATAACGTCTCCTGGATTAGAAACTTATAATGGTATCAATTTTAAAAATTAGTTCTAAAAAATTTTAACATTATAACATTTTCATAAAAAATAAAAAGATTAAGTAGAAGCTAAACGATAAAAAATTATGTACTAATATAGCATTATTTTAGCAACCTGAAATATTTTTTTAAAATTAATTTAGAACATTTTATGAGCAAAAAAATTCACTCTTAAGTTCTTTGTGCAAAATAAGACTATATTTCGAAAATGCACTCCTGGAAGGGGGGCGGCCGCGTTTGGACAGACTTCTGCATTATTTATATAAACTAAATTTCTTCCCACTGCAACTGCCCTATTAAATTTTATACATCGAAATTAGCAGTACATTTTGAACGAGCATGATAAGAGCTTTTAGAATTGCGCTATTTGTATAAATACAAATTTTCCACTAACTGTAGTAAACGAAATAAGCTCAACTCGTATTCAACAATTTTCAAAATATTTGTTTTTCTCAAAATTTAATTACTTAATTACAATTCTTTTGTTATGAATAGGTAGACTAAATCCATATGATAAACGATATGTGCATATTAATACAGAGATGATTAGTAGCCTCAAAAGAGAACATTTTCAAAGTCACTATTATTAAAATTTCAACAAAGCATTACAGTTATTCTGCTTATTTTGTTTGACAAATTTTTTTTATTGGATAATAACACCATTTCTATAAGTCTTGATCATTAAATTGCAGGGGAAGAAAATTCTGTTCTCATAGAAATAAAAAAAAAATTATATTGTCTCAATCTTATAAACTGGCACCTTGAATACATGTGTCTTTCCTAGACCTTTGTGTTTTAGTGGTGCCACTTTTGCAAGCTTCTTTGAATATTATATAACGCTACGCTACCTGTCAACGTTTTAAGAATATGTAAAACTAAGTATATTAAAAGTATTTTTTCTTTCAAAAAATTCCTTTTTTTGTTGAAAAAAAATTTATATTCGAAAAATAGGATTACAGAAAAATTTTGTATATCATACCAAAATTTTTATATTTACATCACAAATCAAGTGAAGCCACCTCGTTGTTCCAAAAGAAGTGAATTCAATTTCAAAAGTACTTAAACATAAATAAATGTATTTAGAGTTTTAGGTAACGTTCCCTTCTAAAATCTCAGTTTCTCTCTCTAAAATTCCTTATGTTTGTGTGAGCAATGAAATATAACTCTACAATGTACTTAAAAACCTGGAGTGGAAAACTACCTAATTACTCAAAACTATTGCATCTTAACATAGGTTAACATTCTTATAAATAATTAAATAAAAATGAAAACCATTCAGATTTATATAAATAAAAAATTTTGTAAATTAATAAATATAATAATTGATCAAATTAAAAATGTTTCAATTATGTATTCGATATAATTTAGCAGCAGATATTCAGAATAGCTATTAGATATGTTCAAAAATTATACTGAACCTTATACATCTTATTTATTTCAATATTTTCATAACTTATGTAAATTTAACATAATTTTAGTTACTACATTGTTGCTTTAGAGTTGTCCAGTAAAGAAAGATAAAAGTAATTTCTCCAAAAATAAGATCTCAGAAAATATAGAAGACATGAATAAGAAATAAAGTACAGACTCTTTAAGGGGTCTATTCTGGTACCCCCGGATGGGTTCCGCACGTTAACAACGGAACCCAACCCAACTCCCAACCCAACCAGGGGTACCAGAATAGACCCCTAAATGACACAGCTCAAGTTTAGGAGCTATGTGGATTATATGTCGATTATAAGTTGCTTACAATTTACTTTTTTTAATTCTTTGAAAAACTATATCTAAATCCATAGAATTGAAAGTAAAAAAAATCTGAAGACTGTTATCGACGAGAGTGTGTTTAACACCTTTAGCAGAATTGACAGTGAAAAGTTCAAAACAATAAAATAAGTTTAAAAGATACTTCTCTAATACGAAAAATATTGCCAGAAAATATAACCCTATCTCGTGCACGTATATCATTCTCCCGTTCTCAAGGATCAAGGATGAAGAGTGTGTCCCCGGCGTATGCTCCAGAACTGAGTTCTTAGCTTGTACCGGGTTCAAAAATTGTTAGATCAAGAGTATCACAAAATTATGCCTTCGTTTCAAGATGTTTAAAAGGCAAGAAAAAATTGTCATCAAAAGACGGGCTAAAATTATTGCCGATCTGATTCGGTCAAGAGAAAAAAAAAATGGCACCCTCCGAGAAAGGCCTCCATATTCTTTTTGCTGCTGTTCTCATCTCCAACTGACAAAAACATTTCAACAACCCGCCACTACAGTTGCGTATAAAAAAACCCGTTGTATTTCCATTCTAAATATTGCCAACCGCAGATGAATAAACGCCCACCGATCCGGTTCGAATCATTTGAGAGTTCGAATCAATCTAAGATCATGGTATGGAATTGGAAAAATACCCAGGGACTCTACTATCTCCGGATCCGAAAATAAATATATTACTAAATTTTTACTAAATGTCTAACAAGACAAAAACAAAAAAGAATTATAAATATTCTACCCATCCATATTCTTCATAAAAAATATATAATTTTAGATATGACAGTTTTAAGAAGCACAGTATAAATGTTGTGATTTTTCTTAGCAACAGAAAAATCTGTTGTTTAAATTAGTTAAATTCTTGTGGGTTGCTGAACGGAGTAATGAAATACTTTTATTGCACCCCCCCTCCCCATTCATATGAGTGAAATTTCTATGTGGGATATTCTGTTTGCTATGTGAAAGGCTGCAACAGCTGTAGAGGTGTGATGACTTCCTTTGTAGCAAGAGAAGAAAGAGAAGGCATAGTATTCCTTAAAAACGGACGGTTCAAAAGGGGTTGCGACAACGGCAACAGTTGGTGATGGATTACCTCCTTAAAAGAGGTAGACACATACATCGGTTCCGCACAAATGGACCTTTCTTCGTGTTGGGACAACAGATGGACAGACTTTTGTAATCAAGGTTATGCTACCCTGCGGGTGGTGACGCCTTGACCCAGCTGGAACTGCTGCAGTGTCATTAACTTTACGTTTCTTTATTCCTCTGGTGACATACAGATAATTACCTAGGGGGGTTAGCTTAACGAAGTGGGAGTATAAAAATTGTAGCTGACGGTCCAATGGAAGATAAGTAGGGGTGTGCATTTCTCTGACCTGTCCAATGAGGGATGATTTTGAAGGCGTGAATTTCTTGGCTGGAAAGAGAACTTGGAAATATAAGGCGAGAAAGTTGGGTAAAAAAAAAGGAGGGAAAAGAGGAAAAAAGGCGAGACGGAAGAAGAGTTTTTTTAGCAACGAGGAGCCCTTGCTGGAACGATTGGAAGAGCTTGCCGATGACGCGAGAAAGAATCGACTAAAGTCTTCAAGACGGTCAGCAGGTTACGGGAATAATGGAGCCCTTACCTTAGCGGGTCCGAGACGGTGAAAGAAAAGGTCGATAGGTCCTAAAGTGGAGGAATCGCCCATGCCCAAGTGTTAGCTGAAATTACGACGTTCCAGGCGCAGTGTTTAGCAGTGGATTCTACAAGAGAGTCACGGTTCTGGAGGCAGTACTGCGATCAGGAATTCCGTGTCGCCGAATCATCTCAAGTTGGCGATTCCACGTCTGTTCCCATGTCCCAGGGGGACGCTTCGCGAGTGGCGGTACATCAAGATAAGTTCTTCATTTATTAATTTTTCCTTTTGTCTCCTATATGGTCAACTTGTAAAAAAAAATATTTTTTTGATGGTAGAATGTTAGGCTGTGACACAGACTTTGGTGGTAGATTTATTTAGAGTGCGTTGAACTTTTATTAAGAGATGTTTTCACAAAATTAATAACCCACCCAAATTGAGTAAATGATAAATCTAGGATCGAGACAATATGTGTTTGTTTAAATATGCTGTATTTCTGTATTGCTCATTGTCGATAAGCTTGATGTTGTAAAAATTAGAAAATATTAGATTGTAAATGGTCTTAATTGAAAAGGTTTAAGGTTTTGAAACTAGTTTTAAATATTTAGGTGATCACCTAGGATCAGGAGCTTCCTTATGATAATCAGGTTAACGTAAACATTTCTTGTCTGGTAAATTTAACTCAGAACTATATGGCCATGCGCTTGTGTTTTATTAAGATATATGCAATTATATGCCAAGATTAAGCTTGTAATAATTAATTATAGTCAAGAAGTATAGTTGTGTAATTTGTTATAATCAAGAAGTGTAATAAAAATGCTTAGTATACCTTATTTTGTGTCCTGGATCATTCATGGCATTAGCTAGCTTCTCAATTGGTATTTTATGAGTGTCTGGAATGGATCTGTGTTATTGATATGATGTTATATGCCTTGATTAGCAAATTTATAAGAAAGTAAAATTCTAGTATATTTCAGTTACTAGCCACTATACGATTTGTTTAAGTTAAAACTTTAACTTTTAACTTGTTGAAATTTAATTGCTTAAATTTAAGTAAATATTAATAATAAATAAACCACCAACACAACATAAATAATAGAAAGATGTTCAAGTTACGAAGAAAAAAACGTAATAGGAACATTCTGTCAATTTGTTCTTATGATCACTTGATTTTGATAATTTTCATATTATTTATGCAAGAAGTTTCCAAATAAAATACAAGAAATAACAAATAATTTAATTTTTGCTTTTACCATTATCTGATGCAACAAAAAACTATTGAAAATTGAATAATTTTGACGCATTCCTTTTCACCATACAGATGAAAATAAAATTAAACATATCTTCATACTTCTGTAACCTAGTATTCATAATCTTAATTTTAAAAAAAGTAAAATTTCGACATTTCATTTCAGGAAACGGTAGCAAAACGAACTTTAAACGTAATTCACTTATGAGGAAAAGGTATTTAAAAATAAACGGCAATTAAATATTAAATTATTGGCAGAACATCGATGAAGTATACATTAAATGCATTAAGGAAGTGAACAATATATTTTCATTTTTTTTTCACATTCTAAAAACAAAATCATGAGCTAAGAAATTTGCTAATTATTTAAAGATTTTTACTTTTAATTTATACATTGAAATGTAATGGGGTCGAAGGAAAAAGACTGGGCATAAACAAAAAAAATCGACAAAAATCGTTTAATATGATTGATATGAAAAGAAACTACAAATAAAGTATTCTTGTGAACATATATATGCATATATTTACTTTATTTTTTTCTTTGACATTCAATTTACCCAGATGTCAAATTTTTAACTTTCAATAAATGAGAAATTTTATTTAATTATATACTCACAAATCATATATACTTAATTCAACAATACCGAAAAATCAATTCAAAATAAAATTTACCCCACTCCTTTAGCTTTTCTTTAATGTCTATTTTCAATGGGTATGTAAATATCCAAATCAGCTCTAACGCGAGAATGTCCCGTCATGCTAAACATGGCCGAGCGAACAGAGAAAGATTTTTCGTTTAACGTTTCTTCATTTTCAAACTGTAACTTTTAGTAAATTGCACTACGCACTTAACAGATACATAAAACAGACGCCGCTATGGATTGATCCATCAGGGTATAGAATGTTGTCACACTTCAACACTTCATTAATGTCCTTCTTTTCTCTGATATATTGGTATACTTGAGGAGGAACGTTATCTACTTCAATCCAACAAAGTGTCGCCATATTTGAGATTTACCATACGGCATGGTAAAAAAAATAAATGCACTGATACCATTGTATTTGGTAGATGTCAGAGAGGTCAGCATAGTCAAATCGCCAAACATATGGTAAAATGAACGATACTTTCTGAAGAATAATCTGGTAATTTTATCGTGATTCTCGTGAAAAAACCGAAGATAAAGATATATCTAGGCCTACCCTAGTTTTACTTTCTCGTATACAAGAAGCATACAAGAAAGTATTGTAATCATCAAAAAATTCGAACTCGAGATTTTTGACGAATCTCACGTTTTAGACACTCCCGAGTCGAAAACACAATTTTGGAATCATATCCGTCATGGTACGATAACTCGAAAACTATAGAGCTACGGGGATGAGAACTGCGGTCTTTAACGCAATTTGGCAGGTTCTATCAAATTTTGGACAAAATCCGTCAACTTGGGAAGTCTGTCTACTGTCTGTTTGTCCGGGGAGTCATGTGAAAAAAAAAGATTTGGTACGAAGTTTTGTCGTCATGAATGTAAGTCCGTAAAATTTTGGGCCAAATTCATCAAGGGTTGACTGTCTGTCTGTCTGAAAACATAATTTTTTGAAGAGAATCCGGCATCTCCACGCGCGTACTAGATAATCTTCTGTGTGCGAAAGGCGCAGGTACGTCAGTTTGTCCTTGAGACGGCGGCAAGAGAGTGAACCTAGCAGTGTTGATGAGTATCCGTTTAATCGTTACGCATCGGCGTTTTGATTCTTTACCGAGATATTTTCAGTCACTATAATGAAAAACCTTCTGATAGTCATTGGATTCTGGATAACAGTAGGTTCAGATTTTTTTTAGCCACGCGGGGAAGGGAAACGTCGCAGCTTTTTTGGGAAGTACACGAAAGTTTTGGGAGAACACTTTCCCGCTGGTTTAAGTGATGAAATCCCACGCCAGGAGTTAGGAAAGAAGGTCTTCGGAGGGTCAAATATAAATCACAAAAAATCTAAATGCTGCCCTAGCAACACATTCTTCTTGCATAACCTAAGCACAGAGTTTGAGGAAAGAATCAATTCAAGACGAGTTGCGAAGAAGAATAAGCTTACTAATGTGAGGTAATTCAAAATCATAATTAATGTAAACATATAATTTTAAAAATACGCCAAAACTTCTATTTTCCAGTTGAACTGAGGCTGAGTGGAGGTTCATCCACTTTCTCACAATAATGGATGCAAACAGATTAAACAATGAATTTTCTTTCATTCCGCAGAAGACGTCAGCCTGTTAGAATATCACATTTTCTCATCGTCAAGCAAATTTTGTCACCGCATTTACAATCGGACGTGTGAGAAGATCCTGAGCACAAGTCCGGACGTATGAAAGTAACCCTAGATATTTCCTCTTAAGCATGCTAGCTATAGAAGTGACGTAATAACAACGGGGGTCCAATGGGAAATTTAGACACCCCGAGATGCAGTCAGGAGAAAACATAAATTATTATGTCGTTTTTCCAAAATTGTGTTTTTGGACTCGAGGTCTAAAAAACGTGGAGATTCAAAATCTAGGAGTCGAATTTATGAAACTGATTGCTAACATTTCTCTTAAGCATACTTCACTATAGCTGCAAGAATTAGGATTCCGATCTGGGGGGGGGGCTGAGGTATAAAAACTTAGTACGTCCTTCGAATGTCAAACTTCTGGCTAGCAAAACAAAACTCTAACTGACTCCTCAACCTGACAATAATAGAATCATAAAAAATGAACATACATACTCTTTCATAATTTTAATAAAAGAAATTGTGATTTTGAAATGACATTTTGTGCCTCCGCCCTCCAATGAAAGGTGATGTGGTGCAAAGAACCTTTGACTTTCAGTGCTAGATCACGAGAGAGGCGGTGACTGAGTTCATGGAGAGAATAGCTGGCCTTTTTCCTCCTCACGGGATTCGAACAACTATACTTCGCCTTGAATAATAGGTTGTATATAGTAATCATAGTTAACGCAGAATAATTCTATGTGGAAGATGCGTGAGCAACAATAATTTCATTTGAATTCAACTTTTGCCATGCTTATTTTTTAGAATCCCGCATTTTCACTCTCCAGAGCTAATCGGATAATGGCGGCTAAACAGAAATAACTAGCAACAAAAGTCTTCGACCATCTGTAACGCTCAAGTGTGAAAGCCACAAGTGGAGAACAAACAGAGCCTTAACGGCCAGAAGTTTCGAAAAAAATAGAAAGTTGAACACTCTTATATTTTTATTAAAAGAGAAATTAAGAAAACATTGTAATGATGTTAAATTAACACAAGAATTTGTTGCTTGAGGGGCAGCTCTATACCCCCCATACCCTCAGGATTCACCAATGGTATGAGAAGAAACATATTACTCCAAGAAATACCAAGTGATGCTTCTCGAAGATTTTCACCTGAAAGGTCGTCTATGCAATTTGCCGCCTGACTTTACATTAAACGAATTTCTGCTCATAAATTGCTTTTTCCAAAGTTCCTTAATCATTTGCTCGATTTGCTTCCGCCTTCAATCTTAGGACACGGAAAGAATATCAGTGTTCATCTACCTTAAGCATCTATTATAAACTATGATCGAACTGAAATAAAGGATCGCTTTTCTCATCGCAAACAAGCCTCGACGCTTCTTAGCGACGGTGGCAGTGGTTTAGAAGATCATGAGACTAAGAAAGTTGATTTACTTTCTGTTCCTGGATTTCAGTATAGATATTTGTCTA
>BGPR01002023.1:150218-164232 GCA_013235015.1 Araneus ventricosus
CTTTTTAATAAAGCACAAAGACTTTTAATTGTAAAACGCGAAAATAATTCAAACCAAAATACTTTTTCAAAGAAAATTTACAATTCTTTTAAAGTTTAGAATATTTATTCTGAATAAATCAGACGATAATTATAGCGCTTTGCCATACGTCGCCAAACCTATTCAATTTCCAGCCAAACGTGGCGATATTCAGCCTAAACAAAAGCTCAAGCTTTGTATTCTTATCAAATGTGCCCCCCTCCACAATCGGAGGTTAGGGCCCCGCCCTGGGGGGGTCAAAAGGTAAGGCGTGGGTTACCCCCGCTGCTCGTCGGCGCCGGAATCAGGGCGCCAAGAAAGATGAAGTATGGACGGGACAACCTCACCTTAGAGAAAAAAAAAATTAACTTTTTTTATTATTTTTTTATACGCGTGTGAAAAAAAAAGTGAATCTTCTTTCTCGAGTTAAACGTAAGTGTCGGAGGTCGTTGCTCTTTATGAATGAAGTTTTATTTTATCCCCGCATTTAATTCCAGAAATAGGAATAAGAAGAACAGCTTTTAGAGGGAGAATTTTAATAATATTTTTAACATTCTAAACAGCTGTTCAAGTGATGATATCTGTGACAGAGCAGAATTTTTAAAAATCTCTTGCAGATTTCATGAAACTCGAGATTTAGCTGTTCAACGGTGCTCGAGTTCATATTCATAGTCTGTTGACGCGTAAACGTAAATAAATATTTTATTATATAAAAGACTAGCCGCTTTCAGCGACCAGCTGGTTCACCCGTTTAAATTAGTTTTTATTTTTGTATAATGAGGCGACAAAAAATTCATAGACATCTAAAAGACCCGGGAGTATAGGAGTCAGACAATAAAATTTAAAAATTAGTTAGTTTTCCCGAACATTGTTGCCTTTTTGTAATTCCTAGTTTCAGGCTGTAATTTATAGTTTCTGTTACCAAATTTGATGAGTTATCACTTGAGGAAATTTAAGTTTGGCGGCAAGCCTAACCAAAATTTTAATAAAAAATTACCTGTAACGCAATATACAAAAATTTGAAAGCGTTTTCATGCCTCATAGTTTTAAAAAAGCAGGAAAGCATGAGATTAAATGCTCGAAGAAAGAATGGAAATCATTTCAGTCTACCTCACACACAATAAAAACAAACAAACCTGTAATCAAATATCTGTTGCCACGCTTTATAAAAAATATTACTCTGAAGCAGGTGCGATAAAATATTTCAGAAATGCAATGAATAAAGTGAAAACTCTGCTTTGGAGTTAATTTCCCAAGAAAACAATTTATACTATCATAACCGTAACAATTGCAAAAGCGCGCGAATAAAAGATTTGCTGAAATAATGAGATGCTTGAATTTTTTTTGCAACAATAGAAACATTATTACAATTCATGTTTTAAAACATTTTGAAACATTAATTAAAATTGAACAAAATATCGCATGGAAATAAGATCGGTATCATTGAAAAGCTAATTTTTTTATCTTTAAGATGATGTAAAAATGGTGTTTTTGCAATCATTTGATTCGAAGTTCTTCAGGAAAAACGTTAAAATTTAAAGTAATTTTTAAATAATTTAAATTCTAATTAAAATTTCGAAAACTCCTTTCTTAGTGAGCACCTTCTCCCCCAGAAGCAACCGCCTGACAGTCCCAGTGGTTTGGGAGATTTCGTGATGAGTTTTTCGGTATCTGCCTTTTCTATATAAAGATAATTAAGTTTATGCTAAATTAAATTTTATCATTGCAAGTAATGAAATCAAGCGATGCTTTTGTGATAAAGGTGAAAGGCGGGACGCCAATTTAATTTTGAAATCCACTACCGTCTTCTGCGGGAATAAAAGATCTGATGTCATATTACAGCATAAATGTGTAGTGACATGCTGTAGGACATGCGCATTTACGTTTTCATGTGACTGTGATATCATATATATGAACTGTGACTGTGATATCATATATATGAACTGTGACTGTGATATCATATATATGAATTGTGACATATTATATATAAACTGTGATATCATATATATGAACTGTGATATCATATATATGAACTGTGACATCATATATATGAACTGTGACATCATATATATGAATTGTGACATCATATATATGAACTGAGACTGTGATAGCATATATATGAACTGTGACTGTGATATCATATATATGAACTGATTTCATTCTAAACTCCAGATAATGCAAAAAGAATGTGAAAGATATCTATAATACAGTACAACCCCAGTTAACCTAACTAAAGGGTGGAGAGATAACGTTTCGGATAACAATTTTTTCGGTTAAGCCATGAACATCTATTCCTATTTTGTATATAATTACAGAATGTAATTCTGAAATGTCTTGAGAGTAAAACGAATTCAAAACTCTCTTTGTGGGCTACGCTTACGTTCTTTATTACTTTCTCGTCTACGAAGTGTACAAAGATAAAGTATCGTAATCGTCAAAAATTTCGAACTCGAGATTTTGACGAATCTCCACGTTTTAGACCTCCCCGAGTCCGAAAAACACAATTTGGGAATTATGTCTGTCTGTGAAGACGATAACTCGAAAATTATAAGAGCTACGGGGATAAAAATTTGTATGTGCTATTGAAACATAATTTGTAGGTTTCTATCAAATTTTGGACAAAATCCGTGTAAGGGAAGTTTGTCTGTCTGTCCGCGGTCATGTGAACACTCTAACTCAAAAACTTGAATAGCTAGCCAACAAGAACAGGACGCCTTTTTCTGTCTTTCGTAAGTTACGCATGTAGATGCATTTTTAAAAAACTCAATTAAATTTTAGTTTAATAGAACAGTATTATACATATGACAATCTAGTGAGGTTCCTTTCCATGAAGGAGAGTCATTTTCCATGAAGGATAGTCAACGGGAAGTCTGTCTGTCTGTATGACCGAAGTCATGCGAACACTATAACTCAAAAACTTGAATAGCTAGATGGATAAAATTTGGCACACAGTTTTATCGTCATGAACGTATGTCCGTATAAAATTTTGGGCCAAATCCGTCAAAGGGTTGACTGTCTGTCGGTCTGTATAATTTATCATTGAAACCAATCTGCTATCTCCACGCGCATGCGTACGGAAGCAATCGTCTGTGCTCGCGAAATGAGCGAATTACGTCAGTTTGTCCTTGACACGGCAAGAGTGAAACCTAGAAGTGTGCGATAGATGCGTTTTAATCGGTACGCATCTCTTTGAATTCTTTACCTAGATATTTTTCAATCGCTATAATGAAATACCTTCCGATAGTCATTGGATTCTGGATAACAGTAGGTTCGAATATTTTTAGTCACGCGGGGGAAGGGGAAACGGCACCTTTTGGGGGAAGTATACGAGAAAGTTTAGGGGAGAACACTCCCTCTGGTTTGGTCTTATTTTAAAAACGGTTTGGCCTCATTTTGCTATTTTGATCTGGCAACCCTCAGCGTCTCTGCCGCCATTAGCATCCACGTCAGTTTGGAGTTTGTCTTGAGAGCGGACCGTGAAGGGGAAAAGGTTTACTGATTTTTCACCAGTTGAGTAAATTTTTAATTCTTACTAATGGGCTTTAATAGAGCTCGTACTATTAGAACATAATAACTCATTATGGATTACCCTCTTAGATTGTTCTTTTCTGGTTATTTTAAGCTATTTAATGGATTATTTTCCTTGTGAATAAAGCTTGTATGCTGAGTTATAACAAACCAGCGGGAGTGTTCTCCCCTAAACTTTCTCGTATACTTCCGCAAAAAGGTGCCGTTTTCCCTTCCCCCGCGTGACTAAAAATATTCGAACATACTGTTACCTAGAATCCAATGACTACCAGAAGGTTTTTCATTATAGTGATTGAAAAATATCTAGGTAAAGAATTTCAAAGAGATGCGTAACGATTTTCCTCTCTTACCGGCTCAAGGATAAACTCATGTAATTCGCTACTCCGTAATGAAATTCCTCTCCGTTCTTCCAGTACGCATGCGCGTGGAGATAACGGATTCTCTTCAAAAGTAAATTATACAGACCGACAGACAGTCAACCCGTTGACGGATTTGGCCCAAAATTTTATACGGACCTACATTAATGATGATAAAACTGTGTATAAAATTTTATCTATCTGGCTTTTCAAGTTTTTGAGTTAGAGTGTTCCATGACTTCGGACATACAGACAGACAGACTTTCCTTTGACGGATTTTGTCCACAATTTGATAGAAACCTACAAATTATGTTTAAAGACCGCATACCAAATTTCATCGCCGTAGCTCTAATAGTTTTCGAGTTATCGTGTTCACAGACAGACAGACACAATTCCAAAATTGTGTTTTTCGGACTCGTGAGGTCTAAAACGTGGAGATCCGTCAAAATCTCGAGTTCGAATTTTTCGACGATTGCAATACTTTCTCTTTGTATACTTCGGATACAAGAAAGTAAAAAGAGACGATGGGGCAAGTTTACACACAGCACATGGGGCAGATTTACACATTGTGTAATAATATATTGCTGGTCTCTTAACTCACTCTTTCCTTCTAGCTGGTTAACCCGTTCAATTTTGTTTTTATTTTTTTACCTTGAGGAACCGTAAGCTACGCCGTTTCTCCGTACCGTTTCGCCGCTATAAATTGTGTTTGAAAACATTTTCAAAAATTTATCATAATTAAATAGAACGTCGCACGGAAATAAAATCGGTGGTATTGAAAAGCTATTTTTTTAAACTTTAAGATGATATTAAAATAATTTTGTGCGACAATATTCTCCGAAGTTATTGCTGAAGAACGTTAAAATGTAAGGTAATTTTTAATTAATTAAAATTCTAATTGAAATTTCGAAAAATCATTTCTTAGTGAGCACCTGCTACCCAAAAAGCAACCACCTGCCAGATTTCAAGTTCCTAGGCCTCATGGTTTGTGAGATTTCGTGATGAGTGAGCGAGTCATGGTATTTGCCTTTTATATACATAGACGAGAAAATGCCCCGTCACCAACTTCACGACTTTTGACTTTCTCGTCTACGAAGTATACAAAGAGAGAGTATTGTAATCGTCAAAAAATTCGAACTCGAGATTTTGACGAGTCTCCACGTTTTAGACCTCCCTGAGTCCGAAAAACACAATTTTGGAATTATGTCTGTCTGTGTGTCTGTCTGTGAACACGATAGCTCGAAAACTATTGGAGCTACGGGGATGAAATTTGGTATGTGCTCTTTAAACATAATTTGTAAGTTTCTATCAAATTTTGGTCAAAATCCGTCCACGGGAAGTCTGTCTGTCTGTATGTCCGAAGTCATGTGAACACTATAACTCAAAAACTTGAATAGCTAGATGGATAAAATTTGGTACACAGTTTTATAGTCATGAATGTAGGTCCGTATAAAATTTTGGGCCAAATCCGTGGAAGGTTTGACTGTCTGTCAGTCTGTATAATCGTATACTTGTATCTCATAAGCCCTTTGGCTTAGATAAATAAAACTTTGTATCACGTACGCTAACATTAATTATAGATCTGTGCCCAAATTTCGTTCAAATCGGTTAAAAAACAGGTGTTCAAATTGCATATTTAGTTCAAAATGCACATTGCCACTGTGTGTTGGCGAGCGCTTATTTTACTAAAGTTAGTATGGTTGGCGTTCGACCTTGGCAGTCTACGCAGGAAATTGTAGCGATCCGCACTTCGGAAATTATGGCAACCCCTGAATCAAAGTTTGTTCTGATATTCTCCGGATGGAAGGTATGATGAATCTTGCGTGATATCAGCAGTAAGATTTCGTAGTCGAAAACGTTGAATAAAGTTCTAGTTCCTCAGCGCGCGTAAATATTGAGAACATGCGCAATTCTTTTTTGCAAAATATTAAATTTCAGGAATTCATGAATTTGATATGTTTCATTGTAAATCACCATTCATAATTTTTTTCTCAAAATAACCAGGCCTTGTGTAAATACCCCAATAATATTTACCTACCCACTGGGTGTTTACCCACCCCACATTACTTTTCGTATGCGAGAAAGTTTCGGGGAGGCCACTCCCGCTGGTTCCTCTACCATTAAGCTGCCTTCCTACCATTACTTCTGAACTGCATTAAATCTAATACCAAATTTGACGAGTTATCACTGGAGAAAATTCAAGTTTGGCGGCAGTACTGTACTTTTTAGCCTAACCACAATTTGATAAAAACTTACCTATCATACAATATACAAAAATTTGAAAGCGTTCTCATGCCTCATAATTTTAAAATGGCAGGAAAGCATGAGATTAAATGCTTGAAGAAAGAATGAAAACCTACCTCTCTCTCTCAAACACACACACACGAAAAAAGCCCCCTTAAATCAAATATTTGTTAAACGTTTTAAAAAATATTATTTTGAAGTAAAATAAAATAACTTCATGGTGATACTCACGCAGGAGCGTTTCGTGAAAGTGAAGCTACGCATCATTTCAGTTTCTTTTGAAGTCTTCACTTCCTGTCAAGGGTTTAGTAACTAGGGTGCGGCAGGTAGGGAACGTACCCTAGGCGTAATCACAAGGGGAGCAAAATAAGGAATCAATTGGTTACATTCAAATGAAAAGTAAGTTTATTTGAAGCTGGTAATCACAAGAATCTTAAAACTGAAATGGTTTCAACAAAGTATGGGAGAATCTTAAGAATGCAATCTTTTTCACAACCCAGAAGCCTCAAGCTACGATAAAGTATCAAATAATGTTATATTTCAGAGATTTGCTGACCAAAATCTTCATCGTGAAATCAAAATCTCATTTAGAGCTCCCACCCTACCGAGACACATATTTGTGTCTGTAATAAATATTAATATGTAACTCAACTCAGGTCCGCTGCCGCTTCCCATGAAAAAGCAGTGGGAGTGTTCTCCCCTAACCTTTCTCGTATACTTCCCACAAAAGGTGCCGTTTCTCCTTCCCCCGCGTGGCTAAAAAAATTCGAACCTACTGTTACCCAGAATCCAATGACTATCGGAAGGTTTTTCATTACAGTGATTGAAAAAATATCTAGGTAAAGAATTCGAAGAGATGCGTACCGAGTAAAACGCATCCATCGCACACTGCTAGGTTTCACTCTTGCCGTCTCAAGGACAAACTGACGTAATTCGCTCCTTTCGCGAGCACGGACGATCGCTTCCGTACGCATGCGCGTGGAGATAGCGGATTGGTTTCAATGGTAAATTATACAGACCGATAGACAGTCAACCCTTTGACGGATTTGGCCCTAAAATTTTATACGGACCTACATTCGTGATGATAAAACTGTGTACCAAATTTTATCCATCTAGATATTCAAGTTTTTGAGTTACAGTGTTCGCTTGTCCGCGGACATACAGCCAAACAGACTTCCCGTTGAGGGATTTTGTTCAAAATTTGATAGAAACCTACAAATTATGTGTAAAGACCACATACCAAATTTCATCCCCGTAGCTCTCATAGTTTTCGAGTTATCGTGTTCCTAGACGCAAATCCAAAATTGTGTTTTTCGGACTCGGGGAGGTCTAAAACGTGGAGATTCGTCAAAATCTCGAGTCCGAATTTTTTGACGATTACGATACTTTCTCTTTGTATACGAGAAAGTAAAAATGCAGTAGACCCCGCTTAATGTGATCATTTCGGGACTGAAGAATTTTGATTACATTAACCGATTGATAACAATAACCGAATTGGGTTAAATCAACCATATTTTATCACATTAAGGGAAAAGAAAGAAACAAACAAAACTTACCTCAGGGCTATCCATAATTTATTTCAAAAATAACAATTAAAAAATTCATTAATTGTTGCTTGGCGACAATTAGTCCTTAACAGTTCATTTGTATATTATTCGTACTCTTATTGTTTTTTTAAAATTTGTTGAACGCGCCTCGTTTCAAAATATCAAGTGCTTGCCTCATTTCGGCGTTCGTTGGAGATATTTTTTTCAACACATTCGTCCCAGTCATAATCATCAACTTTTATTGCTTGGTCTTGCTCAGAAACAGCTTGGCAAATTTCCGAGTCTGTTAGTGTGGCAGCTACTGGAATGTCCTCGTCAATGGACATCCACTCTTCATACTCTTCCTTTCGCATACCTTCAGGAGGTATGCTAAATGAACATCCTTCAAAGAGAGGTCATGAAAAATAAACTCCGAAATTCTTGGAATGTGTGAGGGAAAGTGGCCCTTCCTTCAAGTGGAGCGAGAAATTCAACGAACGTCAATAGCTAACGCTTGTTGAAAATGAGGGATCGGTCAATTCTCTACTTCAAAACTGATGACATTAAGCGATGTAGTGATCACACTAAACGAATAATTTTGTGTACATTTGAATACGTTGGTTCGGGACCAGAGGTTTTTACTTCCTCGTATACGAAGTATACAAAGAGAAAGTATTGTAATCCTCCAAAAGTTCGAACCCGAGATTTTGACGAATCTCCACGTTTTAGACCTCTCCGAGTCCGAAAAACACAATTCTGGAATTATGTCTGTCTGTGTGTCTGTGAACACGATAACTCGAAAACTATGAGAGCTACGGGAATGAAATTTAGTATGTGAACTTGACACATAATTTGTAGGTTTCTATCAAATTTTGGACAAAATCCGTCAAAGGGAAGTCTGTCTGTCTGTATGTCCGCGGACATGTGAACGCTATAACTCAAAAACTTGAAAAGCTAGATGGATAAAATTTGGTACACAGTTTTATCATCAAGAATGTAGGTCCGTATAAAATTTTGGACCAAATCCGTCAAAAGGTTGACTGTCTGTCGGTCTGTATAATCGCATCTCCAACGAATCCGCTATCTCCACGCGCATGCGTACTGCACGCAATCTTCTGTGCGCGATATTTATTGACTCCTGCTTGGCGCTTTTTTCATCCGATTCTCCATGCGCATGCGTACTGGTAGCAATCTGTGCACGAATATTCTAAAAGAAACCAGCGGGAGTGGCTTCCCCTAAACTTTCTCGTATACTACCCCAAAAAGGTGCTGTTTCCCCTCCCACCGTGTGGATAAATTAGAAGACCACATACCAAATTTCAATTATATGATGTAAGTTACTAAAAGATTTGCACACATCTAAGCAGCCTTTTAGCTTCCCAGCAATATCTCCGATCTGATTGATACAAATTTACTACCGATAGTTGTAGTTGAAAATATCATGCACATTGGCAGAGTGCTTAAGAAATTAAACCGGCGGGAGTGGTGTCCCCTAAACTTTCTCGTATACTCCTAACACATGTAGAGAAAACTAGAATAATAAAAGGCGTCAAATAAACTTCCGTCGCAAGTAAACCAAATTTGGAACCACGTGTGGTTTGAAGGATCAAAACAAATTCAAATCCTCTGCTCATTCTTTTGCGCAACAGGACCTGGCGAGACTCCCTAAATGTTTGCTTCCTTACAAAATCACTCCAGAATTTGTTTTTGGCAAACTGCCAAGTTTCGGAGCGTCCCTTCCTTGCACAGGCATTGCCACTAGTAGGCATGCGCAGGGAGTTGAACAAGTATGAGATTATACAGACCGACAGACAGTCAACCCTTTGACGGATTTGGCCCAAAATTTTATACGTACGTACATTCATGACGATAAAACTGTGTATAAAATTTTATCCATATGGCTTTTCAAGTTTTTGAGTTATAGCGTTCGCATGTTATCGAACATACAGACAGACAGACTTCCCGTTGACGGTTTTTGTCCAAAATTTGATAGAAACCTACAAATTATGTTTAAAGACCACATACCAAATTTTATCCCCGTAGCTCTAATAGTTTGCGAGTTATCGTGTTCACAGACACACACACAGACAGACATAATTCCAAAATTGTGTTTTTCGGACTCAGGGAGGTCTAAAACGTGGAGATTCGTCAAAATCTCGAGTTCGAATTTTTTGACGATTACAATACTTTCTCGTTGTATACTTCGTATACGAGAAAGTAAAAACGATGAGAAAATATTTTAGAAAGAAAAATGTGTTGTTTTCGCCATGGATCATTTATGTTTGCTATAAACAAATCAATCTAAGAGGTCATTTCCAAAACTTTCAAGGATTTGTTATACAAACAAGTCAGAAATTCCATTCTTTTCACACATTATTTCTCACTCACTGGAAATGAACCTTAGCTTCCTTTGTTTGTTAAATATGCATATGAATCCAGTGAAAAATTATATTTTCCCATCGCTCCCATTTCTGATTTCCAAAATAATACACATTTCGTTTTCAGAGCACATAAAAGACAATGCTGTTGCAGATAAATTCAAATCTAAATATTATATCAGTAAATTAAGTTTTAGGTCAAATATATTATTTATTATTTTCTTTCAATTATATTTCCAAGAAAAACAATTAATATCTCTACAGGGTCAATTACTTTTGCCTCATAAATAAGTAATAAAATATGGCGATTATTTTTAAAAATGTTTTGCAATATTTTCGACACAGAATGCCTCTTTTTATTTATATCAAGTAATTTACAAAAATTCATATTTGGTAAAAGAATAGTGTTCTATTTTTACTAAAAGTGAAAACATATTCGGATCTTTTTTGGTGAATTAGTTTTTTATGAAATGTTATCACGGGATTTTCGAAAAATTTTGCAGATTATGATGCTGGAAAAGTTAAGAATTAATAAGTAGCTCAAGAACAAATAAATGAAACATCAACGTCACTATTACAAGAACTTCAGAAACAATTATAATGGCAATTTTAAAACTGGCAGCTAAATAAAATTTATCCATTTACTGTTTTTTAACTAATTAATTTTCAATTCTTTCACTTGCATATATTCGCATTATTGTTGTTCTTACATTTTCTGAAATTTGAACTAATGTATCAAGATAAGTAAATCGGTAGTTTGAAAAAAGAAACGGATATAAAAACTATTTTCTCGAGGAAATAAAAAAAACCCTTCCTATTTTTTTTTTCTTTTTGTTTTTTTTTATCCAAACTTTTATCATCTTGAAACCCCATGTCCATTTTAATGGACATTTGTGGTTCATTTACAGAAAAAAGTTAATCCCCTTACATCCCGCTGTCCAATGTTTTGGATGGTCCCATGCTGTCATGTATTAATTATGTGTAATTAATTATATTAATTAATTAATTTAGTGATCATATTAATTAATATATAAATAATTTATTTTTTTAGTAACCATATTAATTAATATAGAATTTATTAATTTATTTAGTAATCATATTAATTAATATAGAATTTATTAATTTATTTAGTAATCATATGAATTAATATAGAATTTATTAATTTATTTAGTAATCATATTAATTAATATAGAATTAATTAAGTTATTTAGTAATCATATTAATTAATATAGAACTAATTAATTTATTTAGTAATAACATTAATTAATATAGAATTAATTAATTTATTTAGTAAGCACATTAATTAATATACAATTAATTAATTTATTTAGTAATCATATGAATTAATATGGAATTAATTAATTTATTTAGTAATCATATAAATTAATATAGCATTTATTAATTTATTTAGTAATCATATGAATTAATATAGAATTTATTAAGTTATTTAGTAATCATATGAATTAATATAGAATTAATTAATTTATTTAGTAATTACATTAATTAATATAGAATTAATTAATTTATTTAGTAATCATATTAATTAATATAGAATTTAGCTCTTGACACGTAAGATTGTCATTTAAACTTATTTCCATTAAGTAAATGTAATGGGAGGCAAAAGAAATCTTCAGAAAGATTAGTTTTTGAATTAGAAGCAGCAACCCATACAGGAAGTAAAACTTTCAGCAAAACTGAAAATAAAAAAAAACTGTCAGTTTTTTTAAAATAAATTTTTAAAGGTATTATTCACGTAATAGGGATTTCATCTGATTTATAATTTTCGTGAATTTTAGAGATACTAACGCCATCCATCCATAACCCGCGCTGACCGAATCGCCCACAGGCTTTAGAGTCAACAAGGATGGACGGGTGAGATACTAAGGCCATCCATCCATAACACACGCTGACCGACTCGCCCAAAGGCTTTAGGGTCAACAAGGATGGACGGGTGAGGTACTAAGGCCATCCATCCATATGTTGTGATGATAATTTTGATTTTTTAAACTTAATTTTATTTATACGAAGTAAATTTAATCGCGTTGTGTTTGTTTTATAACCCAGAGTTAAACCAAGTCATGCCTTAAGGAAGCTCTGTCTACATGAGATCTTTTAACAAAGGAAAACAATTATCAACTGTAAAAATTTGAATATCAACAAGATGAATTTAAAAGAGAAGTAATAATTTAAAACTTTTAAGGGGTCTGTCCTCCTACATTAAATCAACCTGTGCAGACCTGAATAACATACATTTATTTAAAAAAAATCAATAAAACATATACAGTAGTACATTGACATGATCCAGCACTAATATAAAAACACATACCAGGATTTTGTTTGAGAAGCCAAGTTCAATATAATTTTGAAGCACTTTGTAAGAAATTTAATGAATTAAGGCAAATGCCATTCACAGATACACATGTTTATTTTCCTGACTACTAATAACATAATCACCTCATTTAAACTTTTTACATCTCAGACCATGACATAGAACAAAATAAAGTCAACCTAAATTGTAGTTTACGGAAGAAAATAAATGATCATGTTTACAGCAATATCATTCACTTGAAATTTTTCTTGATTAAAGACATAATTATTTCATCACAATTTTACAATACATTCCATGACACGAAACAACAATAAATCAATGTTCCTTTCCAACAATTGACATTTCACTGCACCTTCTCACAAATTCAACCAAGGCTCAAACAGGAATTGCTCAAAATAGCCTTAGCGAACGCAAGTATAAAAAATCAGAAAGTTACATTTTTGATTAATCATTCTTTTCACGTGGACCGAACAACGATTTTTTTTAAGACTAATTTTAACGCTGTAGTATTTCCGGTCAAAATTATGAATTTTCATATAAAATTCTTTCAGTTTCAGGGCAAACTCTATTTAGGGACCCAGATCTACTCAATTTACCAATTGTTTGATTCGTTCAATCTTCTCCGGTCCACAAATTTGGCGTTATTTAGCGAAAGCATTTAACTTACTCCGTCTCTTCACTCCGCACCGGCCGTGGGAGACCCGAGGGCCCCCGGACAAAATTTTCGTACCACCACCTTACATCCTGATGACTTCGTCTCTCAAAAACGATCACCCTAGCAACCCCCAAAAAATATCTTTCCGAAGTACCCCCAACTCAAAGACCATTGGTCAACAAACCACCCACGTCAGAGAAAGTTCTCGAAGTTTCTTTTTTACGGACGAAGAAAAAAAAATGTCAAACACCCCACCCGAAATTCCCAGAAAATCAGAGGGGAAGGGATCATACTTCCTGTACCCCTTCTCAGGAGAAAAAAAAAATGGTCAAGAGAAGGAACGTGTTTTCTTAACACGACACATAACCCGCGCTGACCGACTCGCACAAAGGCATTAGCGTCAACAAGGATGGTCGGGTGAGGTACTAAGGCCATCCATCCATAACACACGCTGACCGACTCGCCCAAAGGCTTTAGGGTCAACAAGGATGGACGGGTGAGGTACTAAGGCCATCCATCCATATCCCGCGCTGACCGACTCGCCCAGAGGCTTTAGGGTCAACAAGGATGGACGGGTGAGGTACTAAGGCCATCCATCCATAACCCGCGCTGACCGACTCGCCCAGAGGCTTTAGGGTCAACAAGGATGGACGGGTGAGATGCCAAGGCGATCCATCCATAACCCGCGCTGACCGACTCGCCCAAAGGCATTCGAGTCAAGAAGGATGGACGGATGAGATGCCAAGGCGATCCGTCCATAACCCACGCTGACCGACTCGCCCAGAGGCTTTAGAGTCAACAAGGATGGACGGGTGAGGTAATAAGGCCATCCATCCATAACCCGCGCTGACCGACTCGCCCAGAGGCAGGCTTTAAGGGTCAACAAGGATGCACAGGATGAGATGCAGGCGATCCATCATAACCCGCGCTTGTCGATCGTCAAAGGCTTTAGGGTCAGCAAAGGATGGGCGGTGAATGTG
>BGPR01002023.1:184486-201844 GCA_013235015.1 Araneus ventricosus
ATTTTTATTCAGAAACGAGTGATATTATTTTTATTCAGAAACTAGTGACATTATTTTTATTCATTAACGAGTGCTGTTATTTTTATTCAGAAACAAGTGATATTATTTTTATTCAGAAACGAATATTATTTTTATTCAGAAACGAATGATATTATTTTTATTCAGAAACGAGTGATAGATTTATTCAGAAACGAGTGATATTATTTCTATTCAGAAACGAGTGATATTATTTTTATTTAGAAACGAGTGGTATTATTTCTATTCAGAAACGAGTGATATTATTTTTATTGAGAAACGAGTGATATTATTTCTGTTCAGGAACGAGTGATATTATTTCTGTTCAGAAACGAGTTATATTGTTTTTATTTAGAAAAGAGTGATATTATTTTTATTCAGGAATGAGTTTATCTGTTACACAATTATTCATTAAGTGGACGCAGATATATAATCGGGACTAACACTAGAATACACATTTCGAGATACACGATTGCACCTCGATATTCCGAGTTGATTGGGGCCGTAATCAAGTCGGATAAGAGGAAACTCGGTTAATAGAGTGTAAGTTTTAAATGACGGGTTCTTTTCTTCCGACAAGGTTTTCCAAAATTGTTTATTTGAAATTATCAAAATAATTACTCAAGTGCTACCGCGTGTTAACATTTTAACAAACTCTTTTATTAGCTATCAAGCGTCTTACTCGCATTTTTTGAAACAGTTTTGATACGAGGATTCGCGAATGTTACCGATTTCTGCTGCCTCCTTAGATTTATTTTTCCCAATGATAGTTCTCAAAAGTACAAGGCGTGCGCTAATTGTGGGACACATTTCAGAAATCAATTTAAAAAAAAAACTAATAACGTTACAGCTACTGTTTTTTTAATGAGAGAGCAAATCAAAAAGTTTTTTTCAGATAGGCAACGCGGCGCGTTTTTTCTAAATTTGCTACAGCGAGAGAATTCCATACGCAATGGCTACCGATCGGCAGAAGCCGATGCGCGTTCTCTGGTTTTCTTTTTTAGTTTTTCTTGAACATCACGAAAACTCTTCAGTTTCCACACTACACGTGAATTAACAAATTAAAGAGCGTACAATTCCCTACAAATACATGCTTTTATTTTTCTTTTAGCTTTAATAATTTCGCAGATAATGTCTCTCAAAAATGGGAGATTTTCAATAATTTACGACCATCTGGACCACCGTAACGGCACGTTACTTATCTGTAAAAAAACACTTTTTAAAATGAGCTCTCATTTAAAAATAAAACTGTAGTTGTAACTTTATTAGGTCTTTTTATATTATCCCTCTGAGCGGTTAGCTATGTACTAGCTTTAAAATCTTAAAAATTTGCTTTCAATGTGAATAATTGAAACTTTATTGCGTTTAATAAAGTCTCCGAAATCTTAAGAATAATTTATCCATGTTAGTTTAAGGAATTATACATACGAACATGAGTACCTGTTTTGAACTCAATATGAGAAACGGAAAAATACGTTTAAAACGCTCAGAGGGTTAATTTTTGAAATGTGTCCCATAATTCTCGGCACCTTGTATATTTTCCCCCTCTCAACAAGGCGAAACTTTCCAACACATTTACAATGTCATTTGTTTATGGCATTTACAATGTCATAAACAACATGGCATTATTATTACATTAACAAATTAAATTAATTATTATTATTATTATTATTATTATTATTATTATTATTATTATTANTATTATTATTATTATTATTATTATTATTATTATTATTATTATTATTAATTAATTAATTAATTAATTATTATTAACACATTAAATTAATTATGACATTTACAATGTCATACATAAAGAAAATGTATGGAATTTGCTACAACACTATTGAAGTGCTTAAGAATGAAAATGTGTTTTTATTTCGCCACTCTAAATAATCTCTTGAGCTATTAAAGATCACCTTCCAATAACGGCATTTTACATGCCTTCGATTCGTGAAAATCGGCTTCGTTGCCGACTTTGACAACTTTTTCTGAAAAATTCTTTGAATTTATCAAACAATTAAAAACGCAGTTCGATTTTCTGGCACAGGCTCGGATGATAGAGGGTCGGGTGAACAAGATTCTACTGTAATTGTTTTTATAAACTACAACAAAAAAATCTAATGCTGTACGTAATACGTGGTCTGTTGTACAATGGAATACAGTTGGTTCAAATTGGGAAGGCAGACCGCCCAGTTTAAGAAGTTGTTTGAATAGTGGATCCATGAGATGTTGGTTGGTTCCGAATTGCATAACTACATCTATTTTGCTGTACTGTTCCTTTGTCAAACTAATTGAAGCTTTTATTACTTTCACGTATATGAAGTATACAAAGAGAAAGTACTGTAATCGTCAAAAATTCGAACTCGAGATTTTGACGAATCTCCACGTTTAGACCTCCCTGAGTCTGAAAAACACAATTCTGGAATCATGTCTGTCTGTGAACACGATAACTCGAAAACTATTAGAGCTACGGGGTTGAAATTTGGTATGTGAACTTTAAACATAATTTGTAGGTTTCTATCAAATTTTGGATAAAATCCGTCAACCGGAAGTCTGTCTGTCTGTCCACGGTCATGTGAACATTATAACTCAAAAACTTGAATAGCTAGATGGATAAAATTTGGTACACAGTTTTATCGTCATGAATGTAGGTCTGTATAAAATTTTGGGCCAAATCCGTCAAACAAGTGTTCAAATTTCATATTTGGTTCAAAATGCACGTTGCAACTATGTGTTGGCGAGCGGTTCGCTTATTTTACTCAAGTTAGTATAGTTGGCGTTTGACGTTGGCGGTCTACGAAGGAAACTGTAGCGAGCCGCAAACACGCGCTTCTGAAATTATGGCAAACGAAACTTCGTTCTGACATTCTCCAGATGGAAGGTATGGTGAAATCCTGCGTGATATCTGCATTAAGATTTCGTTCTCAAAAACGTTAAATAAACTTGTGGTACCTCAGCGCGCGTAAAAATTAAGAACATACGCAATTTGTTTTGCAAAATATTAAGTTTTTGGGAATTCATGAATTTTATATGTTTCATTGTAAATCACCACTCAAAAATTTTTTTCTCAAAATAACCAGGCCTTGGGTAAATACCCCAAGAATATTCACCTACCCACTGGGTGTTTACCCACCCCACATTCTTGGTCGTATGCGAGAAAGTTTCGGGGAGAGAACTCCCGCTGGTTCTGAAGCCGATGAGTGCAGGTAATTACAAGATCCGCTTATGCTTTTTTTTAAGAATAGTGGATATCGCATCTCAGAGTGCCAGAATCCTTTCAGTTCAAGACTTCTAGACAGAGCCCAGTGGATTAAAGATCTCCAGATCTTTACCCACCATCCCCTAACTGTGATTACCCTCCCCCAAAGGCTCGCATAAAACGAAGAAGCGACCAAGCAGATAATCACGAGTGTTGAATCTCTAATCCCCCTCTTTGTTTATTAGACGAGGAATAAGGCCAAATCTCTATCCAGAGAACAAGCAAAAGACATTAAACAAAAGCTCAGCATCTCCCACAAAATTAAATATTAACTTTCTGGTCGCAAACAAGCCTAAATTCCCCACAGGATAAAGACTCACGCAGATTAAAGAGGACTTTGCGCTGCTCCTGCCTTTCTTCTGTGGATTGAAAACTGTTCCTCCCCGGACTTTCTGTAAAATAAACGAAATCTCAGCGCAGCCATGAAATAAGGCCAAAAAGTATAATAAGGCCAAAAGCATGGCGGTAATTTTTGCGCTTAAGAGATTCAGAAGCGCTAATTATTTCGTAGCGTTGATTCACTCCCAAAGGAGAGGCATGAATTAATTGCTGTAGAGGGAATTAAATTTTAATTTGGAAAGAGGCGCGCTTTCAAGATTTTCATTCTCTTCTTAATTTATTGAGAATTATTTATGAAAGTCAGCGGCGTGACGACGAAGGAAAGGGGCGTATAAATGCCGAATGCTGTGAAGACAAAGCAGTAGCACATAGTTAAGAGTCGTCAAATTTTGACCGGTATCAACGTCAATTCTATTAAATACTAGCAGTAAGCGCACGGCGTTGCCCGTGGAATCAGGACTTCAACAAAATGAAAAATAATAATAATAATAATAATAATAAAAATAAATAATGAAAAAAACCCACAATGGCATGAAAAAGTTTTGAAAACAAAATCAAAACAAAAGATACACATTATTGATTTTCCCTCTTATTTTTTTACGCGATAATGGCATTTTATTTGTAGAAAAGTTAATCCAAAACAATATTAAAAAATTGCAACGTGAAAATTATTATACTGCAAGCAAAGTATGCGAGATGAATAAATAAGTTAAGATACTGCCGAAAATAATAATCAGTCATTCAATTGAAGGTTATGACGTCACCTTCCCCGTCAGCCAATGAAATTGCCAGCTGTGTTCCGGAAAAGTGTCGCAGGAGAAAACTCGAAAAATAACTCTCAACTGCCCAGGAAAAAATTAATTAAAAAAAACGGGAAAAGATATTTTAACCTTTCTTGTTTTAAATCCGACAGAACCGTTCTAGTTGAAAATAATAGTGTTATTAGAAAGTCGGATGCAACAATTTAAAGACAAAAATAACATTTCGATGGCAAAACTGGCTATATTTAAAAATTCTCAAAATTCAGTAAATTAAGTTAGAAATTCAAAACTAACTTCATTAGAACGGAAATCGCGTGCTCTTTCCGATGGTGTATCTATTTTTGTCGTACAGTTATCCGAAACCATGCTATTGAGAAATGAGTGCGAAAAATCACCCAAAACAACACAAAACATTAAATAAAAAATTATCTAGATAAAATTTTAAAATTCCGGCTTCCAGGTGCATTGAGTCACCATTACGACTACCTGTTTTCCAAATTTCATGGCTGTTAGCGCGATAGATTCGTCTGGTCATCGCTCGCAGGCACACACGAACACAAATATTGCCTTTTATAAGTATAAATTTAAACAGTAAAATAAGCAAATTATGTTGTAAATGGGGTGCATAAATCATTTTTAAGAGAGACACTGTAGGATGTGAATTTGCGAATAAAGAAATATTTTTGCTTTAATTGCTCTTAAGGAAATTGCTGGCCAAAACTGGGCAACCGGTTGCCCTGGTTGGATCGATGACAAATTTTTATTCATAAAGTGTATTTGTGTGTTTTATAAAAAAATATTTACATTGTTTTGAGGATAAATAAACTACAAAGAAATTCTACTACTTGTTTTTCATTAGAATTGCTTCTCTATCACTGTACATTAAACCAGCGGGAGTGGTCTCCCCTAAACTTTCTAGCATAATTTTCGAAAAAGGTGCTGTTTCCCCTCCCCCCGAGTGGATAAAAAAATTCGAACCTATTGTAACCCAGGATCCAATGGCTATCAGAAAATATTTAGGTAAAAAATCAAATTCGAAGAAATGCGTTCCGATTAAATGAATACCGATTTCTACTCTTTCTTCGCTCAAGGACATTCCTTCCGCGAGCACAGATTGCTACCAAGTACGCATGCGCATGGAGAATCGGATGAAAAAAAGCGCCAAGCAGGAGTCAATAAATATCGTGCACAGAAGATTGCGTTCAATACGCATGCGCGTGGAGATAGCGGACTCGTTGGAGATGCGCTTATACAGACCGACAGACAGTCAACCCTTTCACGGATTTGGCCCAAAATTTTATACGGACATACATTCATGACGATAAAACTGTGTACCAAATTTTATCCATCTAGCTATTCAAGTTTTTGAGTTATAGTGTTCGCATGACTTCGGACATACAGACAGACAGGCAGACTTCCCGTAGACGGATTTTGTCCAAACTTTCACAGAAACCTATAAATTATGTGTAAAGACCGCATACAAAATTTCATCCCCATAGCTCTAATAGGTTTCGAGTTATCGTGTTCACAGACAGACATGATTCCCAAATTGTGTTTTTCGGACTCAGGGAGGTCTGAAACGTGGAGATCCGTCAACATCTCGAGTTCGAATTTTTTGACGATTGCAACACTTTCTCTTTACATTCTTCCTATACGAGAAAGTAAAAATGTCGAGGTAGTCCAAATTCAGCGCCTCTCTCACGGCTAGGTCTCCTCGCCAAGTTCTTTAAACGTTCGCCAGACGTTAAAATGCTCGCCAAACAACTGCCAGAGAAACGCAGCAAAAAACAAAATTTCGCTAGAGAAGCATTCAATTTTCGCTTCGCAGGGTTACAATTGAAATTTTGTGGAATGCCACATTTGGCGCTTAAAAAAAATATACCCTACCACAATGCGTATTACTAATATAATAGCCCAGATTTGTCTCTCGTAACACTCTGAACGTCACCAACAATAAAATTCGCGCCATAGCACTGCCAGACGTTAAACATCATTATTTCATTGTTAGAGCACCTAAATTTCAGTCATTTTAAATTTTAAAAAGTAATTGTCGTTCTAATTTCATATTTAATAGCTCTAAAATAGTTAAATAAATTTGCTATCGATTGATATAAAATTTATCTCGCTATGATCCATAGTTCCCGAGAAATTTTAAATTATATGAATCATATATTTCAAATTAATTTCCGTTTTTCAATAGAAAGTAGTAAATCACGTCAGTGGTATATCGTGCGCGTGATATATTTTGGACGCCACGATGCATCCGATTATTAATTGCAATCGTGGTGATATAATTTGATTATACTTTTTGGTAACATTTGACAAGCAGATAAGTGCTTTGTTTTGATTAGAATTTCGAAAAAGAACTCCTTTGAAATTTTGACTTACGTTTGACAAGCTGAGAATTTCAGGGTTATTGAATTATAATAAAATTGTTAAACAACGAAAAATACTTCACACGAAATGTTGTTTACCGAGAGGTGTTTTGAATAAAGAAATAAGTAAATAAAAAAAATATTTCCTATCATAAAACATATGTTTATGTTATTTGTTTTCAATCAATGTTGAACACTTCTCTCGCATATATAACTATCTAAACACGTCAAATTTGTCGGGAAATCTCTCGATGAAGAAGCAATTTGCACCCGTGATACCATGCCGGGAGAATTTTCTAGTCTATTAGACTAACGGAGATATAACAGTGCTTAATATTACGAGGTAGTAATAGATAAATGGTTATATAAGATCTGGGGTTAGTTTTGGAGAGCAAAAAGCAACTGTATAAGAGGGTTGGACTTGCAGCGACAGTAACCCACAGTCTTGATAAGACAATGCGCCAAATGACTTGTTTAGACGTTAGAGGCTGAAAAGTGATTTTCGACTAATCAATTTTCAACTTTTAATTCGACTGATTTTTAATCTAGCCCTTTTTTACTTTCTTGTATACGAAGTATACAAAGAGAAAGTATTGTAATCGTCAAAAAATTCGAACTCGAGATGTTGACGGATCTCCACGTTTTGGACCTCCCGGAGTCCGAAAAACACAATTTGGGAATTATGTCTGTCTGTGAACACGATAACTCGAAAACTATGAGAGCTACGGGGACGAAATTTGTTATGTGGTGTGCAATCTGAGCACGCGGAAGGATTGTCCTTGAGCCAAGAAAGAGTAGAAATCGGTATTCATTTAATCGGAACGCATCTCTTCGAATTTGATTTTTTACCTAAATATTTTCTGATAGTCATTGGATTCTGGGTTACAGTACGTTCGAATTTTTTTATCTACGCGGGGGGAGGGGAAACAGCTCCTTTTTCGAGAAGTATACGAGAAAGTTTAGGGGAGATCACTCCCGCTGGTTGCTCAGAGTGTTTGAAAAGGGATTTTCAACTCCTGACTTTGACCTCTTTTCAATCTAAGCTAGTGACACCTCATCGGAAAGCTCTCACCAGCTGCATTTTTTCTCATCCTCTTTCACCCTCATAGCTCAAACCTTTATAAAGGTGTAATTGGCGAAGGGTGGCTAAAATTCTCTTTTCCTTACAACACCGAATTAAACAGGGAAAAAGGAAAGCAACTGTATAGCTGAATTGCATCGGCTTTTTATTATTTATCGCAAGTTTTGCTCATAAAACAACCAGTGATATATTTTATTATATGTAGAATAAAATTTAAAAAAAATTCTGTCGAGAAGCTGGAAGGCGAGGAAAGATTTCTTTCGTTTGAAGTTATAAGGAAAGAAAAAATCCTCTCCTCCGTCAATTACACCTGTGATTTCTATAAGGGTTTGAGCTTTGAGGATGAAAGAAGGTGGATGCAACTGATGAGAGCTTTCCAAAGAGGTGTTACAAACTTACCCTAAAAAGCGAAATTATTTGTTGAAAATCACTCTTCAGGCACTCTAAGTAATTGCTGCTATCGAAAAGCTTTCATCACAAAAGTTGTTCGTTATGATGTGGCAGTAATTCGTCCAATTTAAATTATCTTTCTATCTTCAATAGTAAGGGAGTAATGGTTGAAGGAAAATCTCAACCCCGCCACCATTTCCACCCCCTTTGAGCTGGATGGTCCGCCTAAGCATTCAGCCGAGGTGTTCGCCTTCCTACAACAACATATTACTCTCCGGTTCAGATAGAAACAAAATTGCTCTAGTTATCGTGTTCACAAGATAACCGATTGCTGGAGAGCGCCCTCTAGCGCTTCACAAGTTGAGTTCCGAGCATACATTGTACAGTGATTTGTGCTTGTCTAGTTGTGTTCTATTACCTCCTAACGTAACTACCACGAATTTTGAAACACCCTGTTTATTGACATATAAATAGTAATGCACACTAACTTGAGCCAGGAAGAAATTCCGACTTGCCGAAGCATGCGGAAGAAAAAAGAAAAATCTGACCAGCAAATAAGTGCTCTATAAAGACTCAATTATGACCATCAAAGACTCTCCATCATGAATCAAGAATACGAGAACGCGTTCACTAAAAATTTAACCAGCGGGAGTGGCCTCCCCGAAACTTTCTTGCATACGAAAAGTAATGTGGGGTGGGTAAGCACCCAGTGGGTAGGTAAATATTATTGGGGTATTTACCCAAGGCCTGGTTATTTTGAGAAAAAAAAATTATGAATGGTGATTTACAATGAAACTTATCAAATTCATGAATTCCTGAAACTTATATTTTGAAGAAAAGAATTGCGTATCTTCTCAATTTTTACGCGCGCTGAGGAACTAGAACTTTATTTAACGTTTTTGACTATGAAGTCTTACTGCTGATATCACGCAAGATTCACCATACCTCCCATCTGGAGAATGTCAGAACGAACTTTTGATTCAGGGGTTGCCATAATTTCCGAAGTGCGGCTCGCTACAATTTCCTGCAAAGACTGCCAAGGTCAAACGCCAACCGTACTAACTTTAGTAAAATAAGCGAAACGCGCGCCAACACACAGTCGCAATGGGCATTTTGAACTAAATATGCAATTTGAACACCTGTTTTTTAACCGATTTCAACAAAATTTGGACACAGATCTATAATTAATGTCAGCATACGTGATACCAAGTTTTATTTACCTAAGTCAAAGGGCTTATGAGATATAATTTTTACAAGTATGCGATTATACAGACCGACAGACAGTCAACCCTTTGACGGATATGGCCCAAAATGTTATACGGACCTATATTCATGACGATAAAACTCTGTACCAAATTTTATTAATCTATCTATTCAAGTTTTTGAGTTATATTGTTAACATGATAGCGGACATACAGACAGACAGACTTCCCGTGGACGGATTTTGTCCAAAATTTGATAGAAACCTACAAGTTATGTTTAGAGACCACATACCAAATTTCATCCCTGTAGCTCTAATAGTTGTCATAGTGTTCACAGACAGACACACAGACATAATTCCAAAATTGTGTTTTTCGGACTCAGGGAGGTCTAAAACGTGGAGATTCGTCAAAATCTCGAGTCCGAATTTTTTGACGATTACAGTACTTTCTCTTTGTATACTTCGTGCACGAGAAGTAAAAAGTGCCACTCTGGAAGTCGCAAGTATACAGAGCCAACAACCTACATCCACCATCTGACAGGAAAAACCTAAAGACCCATTTTTTTCTTCCTTTTTTAAAATACTGTAACTCACTAGTCCACAATTTTCTGTCCTATATTACGAGTGGTCCTCTAATCATGACCTTCAGCACAGAATATGTTACATAAGATGCGGATCATCATAACAAAAATTTTACAATATTATTTACATGTATACAAGCACTATTCCAGATACAAAAATCTATAATTTGACTATTATCTAACTACAGTTTCCAAAATTTAACTCCATTAACTCCTTGAAATTTACATTAACACAATACAAGATACAATTTCCAAACAATTAAAAGACAGCATAGCACACAATATGCTCAAGGTTACATGCTTGTTGTTAAAAACAATCAATTCAATTGTGAAGTTCCAGAAACAGAATTCTGTGAATTCCAAATCTCTACATTAAAAAATTTGCCCATATTGACAGTGCACATTTTGCGAAATACCTTCTTATAGAATAAGTATCTAGAATGGCCATATTTCCTAAACATTTGGCTATTAACTTTTACAGTCTCAAAAATTCAAATTTGTTCAGTCTTTAAAAGTTTACATTACAAACCAGCGGGAGTGGTCTCCTCTAAACTTTCTCGCATACTTCTCGAAAAAGGTGCTGTTTCCCCTCCCCCCGCTTGGATAAAAAAATTCGAACCTATTGTAATCTAGGATCCAATGACTATCAGAAAATATTTAGGTAAAAAACCAAATTTAAAGAGATGCGTTCCGATTAAATGCGTACCGATTTCTACTCTTTCTTGGCTCAAGGACAATCTTTCCGCGTGCACAGATTGCTACCAAGTACGCATGCGCATGGAGAATCGGATGAAAACAAAACCGCCAAGCAGGAGTCAATAAATATCGTGCACAGAAGATTGCGTCAAGTACGCATGCGCGTGGAGATAGCGGACTCGTTGGAGATGCGATTATACAGACGGACAGATAGTCAACCTATTGACGGATTTGGCCCAAAATTTTATACGGACCTACATTCATGACGATAAAACTGTGTACGAAATTTTATCCATATAGCTATTCAAGTTTTTGAATTATAGCGCTCGCATGACCGCGGACAGACAGACAGACAGACAGACTTCCCGCTGACGGATTTTGTCCAAGATTTGATAGAAACCTACAAATTATGTTTAAAGACTACATACCAAATTTTATCCCTTTATATCTAATAGTTTTCGAGTTATCGTGTTCACAGACAGACATAATTCCGAAATTGTGTTTTTCGGACTCGTGGAGGTCTAAAACGTGGAGATTCGTCAAAATCTCGAGTTCGAATTTTTTGACGATTACAGAACTTTCTCTTTGTATACTTCGTATACGAGAAAGTAATAACTGTCGTGTTGTTCTAAAAATAATTCCTGATGATACGAGATTCGTGCACTGTAGTGGATGCAGCCACCTAACTGAGGCTAAACTGTCAATATGAAGGGTTGGGTCATGGTTGATCAGTCTTGATACTCTCACAGTCCTATTTATACAAATTCTATAAACATAAGAACAATATTCTTGAATTTGCTTACTCTTACACCCATTCGGTCTCTGGTCAGAAAGCATTTCCACAAGTAGATAATGAAAAATTATTTTCAAGGATTCACAATTCATATGTCAGATTCACTTCAGATTCTGCTCTTGTCATCAAGATAAATAATGTTAACTCAGGTTCTTTAGCAGGTCATTGTCAGTGACTTTGTACCCACAGAAATATATTTTCTGGTTCTAAGACAATAAAAGCTATTCATTTGGATATCAGCTGTACTAAAGAAACTGGAAGTAAGTACAGTAAATAATAGCTAAAAGAGATAAAAGAACAATAATAAAACCAATGTATCTGTCGCGCGCTAACGCTGTTGCATCCAGGAAAAATTATGATGACAAAGATATTAAAACAATTTAAAGAAAAAACAAAACTATAGTAGACATTAAAACGCAACAAAATTGACGACATACGATTGAAAAAATCGAGGAAAGGAGAATCCATATGGGAAACTTCGTCAAAGGACACTTTTTATTTTGGATTCTAATTGGGATAAATTTTCTGTCGAGAAAAAACGACTTTAAGGTCAAATAAACTTTTTCTCTGTGGCCTGAACCTATCCCGGACAATTGGGAGCAAAAATAAAAAAAAACATTTCACAGAAACGAAATCTAAACAGTATTTACTAATGGAGTGTGAAGAAAGAAAAAAGGCTTAAAAAAACCTTACCTAACGCCATCATGGCAGAACAGACGCCAACTCAAAACAAAAGAAACTGATAGACATTTTGTAAAAAATTTAGCAATAAATTTATTTTCGGATCCGGTGATAGTAAAGTCCCCGGGTATTTTTCCAATTCCATACCATGATCTCAGGTTGATTCGAACCCGATCGTTGCGCGTTTAGTCATCTGCGGTTGGCAATTCTTTGAATGCAAATAAAACGTGTGGTTTTTTTTATACGCAACTGCGGTGACGGTTTGTTGACATGTCTTTTTGTCAGTTGGAGATGATAACGGGAGAATGATATACGTGCACGAGATCGGGTTATATTTTCTGGCAATATTTTTCGTGTTAGAGAAGCATCTTTTAAACTTATTTTATTGTTTTGATTACTTCAGTGAAGAGTATTATTATTTGGATTAATAATAAATCATTTTTAAGAAAACCTGATCTCGTAACTGTGCCACCTCTACGAACTTTTCACTGTCAATTCTGCTAAAGGTGTTTAACACACTCTCGTCGATAACAGAAACTTTGTTTGCAGGCATGAACACCTAGCTCCATCTAATGAGAGAAACATTAACTAAAAAAACCTAAGAACCTTTTGTTATTTTTTACAATTTTTCTTTTGTTTTACTTTGTTAGTAAAGACTGTTTTAAGATTTACTTTGTTAGTAAAGATTTCGTTTCTGTGAAATATTTTTTTCCTATTTTTGTTCCAATTATCCGGGATAGGTTCAGGCCACAGAGAAAAAGTTCATTTGACCTTAAAGTCGTTTTTCCTCGACAGAAAACTTATCCCAATTAGAATCCAAAATGGAAAGTGGCATTTGACGAAGTTTTCCATATGGATTCTCCCTTCCTCGATTTTTTCAATCGTATGTCGTCAATTTTGTTGCGTTTTAATGTCTACTAGCTGTTACCCGAGACTTCGTGCGCGAAGAATTTCAATTATTCTTTTTTTTAATTCACGAATGTAAATGCTATGTTGTATTTTAAAAGGGGAAAGTAAAAGTTCTGACGGTTGATAATACTTAATTAGACGGCTGACAGGAGTGTACTGTACATGTATGCTGATATAGTTCTGTAAATTGTTTATCTATACTAATATGCTTTTGTATACCACGTTACTTGCACGGATGTAGAGGTTGTGTCGGCTGGACACACGTGAACACGCCACTTATAGTTGCCCATGCGAAAGATATGATTTTTCTAAATGTACGCCTGCCACGTTTAGTGTCTAGCCCTGAGCCTGGCAAATAATATTTTTAAAGGGATTTGATACCTTTTGAACTGAGATGATAAATCCTTCGGTATTATCGGAAGGCTTGAAATTAAAACACTCTGACTTCTCCCTATATCAGTCATAACAGTATCTTTCATGACGTTTGGACCTAGGTGTGTAATTTGTAACCGTGTGCCATTGCGGAGTCTCGGTATATCGAGGTTACGTATTAGTAGTACTGGCACACCTACTTTCAAACTCGGCTTGTCGGAAGGTGCGCCTGAAAATTCTAAGATGTTGAAGAAAAAAAATGACGATGAAAAAAAACATACAAAATATGATGTTCCTTGTTAATGCCCATTACCGTATCTACAGATGGATATTCTGTAATATCTCACTGTGAAAATTAAACAAAACACCGAGAGAATAATTCACTAACGTCATTGGATCACTGTGTTCACTGCCTGTTTAACTGTTACATTTGTTTTTGTAGAAACTTTTTCAAGAGGTCAATGAAACGCACCTTGTTCCTTTCATTTGCTAAAAATTGTTCTTGAGAAATTTCTGACATGTGGATTCATTGAAGATTATCCTCGTGATGAATTAGCTCGTTTCGTCGAAGCATTCTGCACTTTGGTGCTCTTCCATTCACATCAGAAGGAATCCATCAAACACTACGGCTCGTTCGATCCATAATGCTTATAAGTATGTCAGATAACTTTTAGCAGTCTCCGAAATTCATGTTCCGCTGCCAAACAACTTTGTGAAGGAGGCTCCTCCACCACTCTACAAAATTATTTTTACCTTGGTCAGCATTCACCTTTGGTTGGTGTGAACGCTGAAAACAGGGATGATTTAGTTCCTTTTGCATTCCCTCTTCATTAAACAGTAACAAAACAGGAAAGGTGACAGTTCTAATGTGAAAACATTTTCAAGTCTTCATCTGACTGTTTGGGACACAAATTCTGTGGAAGAGGGTTAGTGGTCCACAGTAATTTTTTCTTCCCCAATTTTAGCACTGTTGTTAACAGAAGAAAGTGTAATGGCTTCATCTTTACGCTTGAATTTAACGTTTCCGAAGTTGCCACCAGCAATTCTGGAGATTCCCTCCAATCAAGTGGCAGTAACATCCGCCGTTCCTACATACACCACTACTTATTGACATCAGCACATCATTTATGGGGAATGGTATGTGAGTAAACCAACTTATATTATATAGTATAGGACATCTAGCAAAATTGATCGAAAAATAACAATTTTCATAAATTTTCAGAAATCGTGTTTTTTTGGAAGCCTGTGTCTCGGTCACTATTTAAGCAGAACTGATTTTGGGCTCAAACCGACAAATTTACTCTACTTTAAATCTGTGAAGGATAATATTTTCTGTGAAACCAACCGTCTCTGAGATATGGTGAAAAAATTTAGAAAAGATCCAAAATTTTGATGTTTTGTTTAAGTGGCGCTCCTTGGCGCGAGAGGTCGAAAACTTGATTTTACGACACGCCCAACACTAACAACGTATCCAAAAAATCAAAACTACCTGACCTTTGCACAGCAAACCCCTATTTTCTGACGGATTTACTGACTAATGATAATTTAGAAAAACTAACTTTTTTTATAAAAAAAAATTTGAAACATTTTCCAGTTTTTTATTAGAACTCGCACTTTAAACAAAACTTTATCGCCTTTTTCTTAATGTGTTGAATTTTATCGTTTATAAGCAAAATTAAACCTAAAAACAGTCAATGTTTGTTGAAAAATAATAACTTAGCATTTTGTCCCATTTTAAAGTAATTACTTTTGAACCTAATTTCTATAATTTATTTTACTAGCAAAAGTTTTAGCGAAAATCGCCTCTCTTTGACTTCAAATCATATTCTCAACTCAAAATTTAAAAATAATGAAATCAAGAAAACAGTTAAAATAAACTGCATACAGATCGAATCGAACGATGTATACCGAAATCTATCTTTTCTCTCTCAGAGTTTAGCTGACCGAGTTAGAGCGTCGCTAGGAAGCTGTAGGTCGCGAGTTCTAACTCGAGATTGTGTTCGTACTCTGTTTTGCTATAGTTTGCAATGAGTTTGAGTAACAAATTTGTGGCAAATTTGACGTGGTGACTTGAAGCTGACGTTAACGTGTAAATTTGTTTCGCTTGCACTCTTGTCATGTCAAATTTTTTGTAAGCTTGTAGATTTGCAGAGCAAGATTGCTGCAAACTAAAATTGCTATCTGGGGTGTCGGCTCATGTATCGTCCTTTTCATTTCAAAAGTAGGAGGTTCGTTCCAAAAAAGCCCACATGATGCTTCTAAACGGGACGTTTATATCCTACGGACTAATATCTTATGGTAATATCTCAACTAATATCCTATTACGTCAGAAGCTGCATACTCATTTTCACGATTTTCTCTGACTATTCATGATTTGTGGCACCGTGTTCCATTATTTCAATTGCCTTTCCTCACGTGACGTCTGCTAGAAATCTTTTGAGTTTATCGCCACATTAATTAAATGACTAGTGTATGTCAACCAAGCTAGCATAAACCAAGAACCCGGTACGAATCTTCCAGACTTAGCAGTGCAGAACGCATCCGACACACTGACTGAATATTTATCTGGAGTAGCTTATTACAGCTGATATTAAAACAACTGAAAGAAAAACCAAGTTATAATCTTAATATAAATAAAAGCTTCTGTGGGTAGTGTGTGGATATGTGTATGTGGTGTATGTATGTGGCTATGTTCCACATCTCCTCCTAAACCAATGGAAGGTTTTCAACCAATTTTGTACACTTATTATTTAGAAGGGGAAGACACTTATGAACTTTTCTAAGTCCAAAAGTTAATTAAACAGGCAGTTAATTAGAAATTAACGAAACCGTTTTCCGCCGTAACTTCGGAGCAAATTGTCGACAAAACATATTTTTATACCATCTTAAAGTTAATTTTACCTTTTCAAGATACAATTTTATTTCTGTAACATTTTCCTCTGATTGTTATTAATTTTTAAAAGTTCAGACAACAATTAAAAATTAACAAAACCCATTGACTCGGCGATTCTCGATGAAGGTTATTTTATTTTTCAATCAACTGTCACGTGATCCTTCAGGAATGCGAAAACATGTGAATAAATTATTTTAAAATCAACTATCACGTAATCCTTCTTTTCCGCTGTAACTTCGAACAAATTGTCCGATACAAATTATTTTTTATACCATCTTAAAGTGCAAAATTTTACCTTTCAATGATACCAAATTATTGTCTTGACATTTTACTTCAATTTTTAATTTTTTTTAAAGTTTTACGTGGATTTTGAAATAACGCAAATTTATAGCTACTCAGTTGCTAGAAATGTTAGACTTTGACTAATTTACTTTATTTCTGAAAATTTTGCTTATGTTTATAAATATCCATAAAATAAGGCAGAAATTACACGTATCTGTCTGTCGTCGGTGGTCACAAGAACTCTTCCCTAAACGGTGAACGGTAGCGACATGAAATTTACAAGATTCTACAGCATATTTCTATCGTCAAAGGTGCTATTTTCAATTTTTAGAGTTAATTCATTCTTAAGGTATTTAATTAAATAACGTAAATTAGTCGCTTTAAGCCTTATGAGTAGACGTTTTTTGCTAGTAACTTCTGAAATATTTATTCACAACAATTATTTTATACCAGATTATTTATACCAGAAATGATCTTTTAATGCTATTAATTCCATTGCGATGAAATGTTTCTCTGATTATTAAGGTTTAAAAATATTTTTGTAACGTAATTCTAACAATTCTTTTTATTCTTATAGAAATAAATTCAAGCCAAATTACCGTTTCGCGCGGATTTTGCCAGTGTTAAAGTTAATATAAGAAAATATTGCCTTCTTTGACCATAAACAACAAAGGAGACTTTAACTTCCGGTTTCCTGTTGTCGTAGCATTTACAGCTTTTAATACGGTTA
>BGPR01002024.1:763-29026 GCA_013235015.1 Araneus ventricosus
AAAGAAATTAATTTAAAAATATCGTTTGGCTGAAAATGAAATTAATTAGATTAAAAAATTCGTTTGGTCATAAAAGAAGTTAATTTAAAAATATCGTTTGGCTGAAAAAGAAATTAATTTAAAAATATCGTTTGGCTGAAAAAGAAATTAATTAGATTAAAAAATTCGTTTGGTCATAAAAGAAATTAATTTAAAAATATTGTTTGGCTGAAAAAGAAATTAATTAAAAATATCGTTTGGCATTAATTCTTTTCTAAAGGTAATAAAAATTGTTTGGCAACGATATTGTCTTTTGCTAACGTTGCCTAGCAACGGAAAAGAATTATGATTATGAGATTGAACTTGAAATTCGATTTAAGTCAGTGATTGTAATGTTTTGTGATGTAAGTACATGTGCTTGTTTTACATGTTTTGTGCTGTGGAAAACGTCCAATAAATGTATTATTTTTTATAAAGAAGGCTCCACTATTCTTCACGCTATGCTGAAATACATCACAGCAGTAAACGTAGTTTATACTTCATTAGAAACAGATAATAATTTAAAATAAACAATGAGGTCTAATTTCAGATTAAAAGAATAAACAAATTGAGGTTTATGACAAACATGAGAAAATATTAACAATTATTCTACATTTAATATTGTGAGCTATAAGTAAGAATTTTAAATAAATTTCCGCTATTCGAATCCCGTCTTTTCTATTGCGGTACAATTTTGTTAATGAAGGAAATAAATATTGCTTAATAAGAATAAAAATTTTTTTTCGAAATAATTTTTTTATTGTTTTCTTCGGTAGCGAAACCGAATGCAATTTTCCTCAGATCTTTTAAATAATCACTTATCTATTCTCAGAATGCATCGAAAATGGTTCAAAAATTTCGGTTGCGTGAACATTAACTTATTTTTAGAATTCATTACATTTTTATTAAAACTGAAATTAATTAATACAAATCTCTTTTTCTGGTTTCAACAAAACAATGCAAAGAACGGGAGTAAATGTTTTTTCAAGAAAACTATATTTTTAATTGCGATACTTCAAAATACGTTTTCTGATATAATTTATTTATTTTAATGACAAGAACGTCCAATGATTTAACTTAATTTGGTGGAAAATTAATTTTAAAAAATTTTCGAAGCGAACATATCTGCCATCGCAATAATGAAATTCTAAAAGATTCCTTCCTATCCCAAATAACGAATATTTAGTCCACTTATTCCAATTATTACTTTTACTTATTGGAGCAAATATCAGATTTTTAATGATGAAGTTAAAGGATTTAAATGGAAAGTAATATATTAATAACCATTTTCAAATTGTTCAGGAATGTCTTTCTCTAAAAAGCGAACAAAATATAGCTTCTGGATATTGACTGAACTATAAGCCAATTAAATGTTTCGTCTAAGACATATAATAATTAGGTTTCAACTGAACCAAATTATTATAATTTTTTAAAGTTCTTTTCTTACTGCTTCGTGTGACCAAAAAAAAAATAGTTTCGGTAATGAATATAAATTTTTTTAACTAAATTAAAACTGTAAAACCAGGTATATTTAGTACATAGCATAGGAATTTTAAATTTATTTAATTTCTCAATATTTAATTCAAATGCTTGCGATGTGACTCTATAAATTATTTTTTATTAATTACAGCTTTCTAAATCACGGATATATTTAAAATTTTAATTAAATTTGTTGAAACCTAATAACACATTGAAAGAAAATTAATTTGCAATAATAAAGTTTTCTGCTTCGTCATGAAATAATCATGCGCAGAAAAGGCTTTAATTGCGCAATGTAAATCAATGATATAAATGGAATATTTTATCAATACGTTTTAACTCTGAAATTTTGCTTAACAGCGATATAAAATTGATGTAAGCAATTTTATTTATCACATTAGCCTTATCTATATAGCTTCCAAAAAAAAGAGACAAATTTATTCATCCTGAGTTCGTGAAAAACAACCAGAAACAAATTAAAAAATAATTATTTTCATCTAGCCAATGAAGCAATTGCAAATGATCCGCAAAAAGAAGAATTTCTTGTATTTCACAAAAGAAGATATTTTTGAGATTCTTTGAAATGAGAAATTTGATATTTTTAAGATTCTTTGAAATGAGAAATTTGATATTTTTGAGATTCTTTGAAATGAGAAATTTCATATTTTTAAGATTCTTTGAAATTTGATATTTTTAAGATTCTTTGAAATTTGATATTTTTAAGATTCTTTGAAATTTGATATTTTTAATTCTACAATTGCACATTTGTACCATTTTTCCCCCGAAGTATACATTCAGCCGAAGAAAGAAAATTTTGTCTCTAGATGTGATTTCGACGTTTTAAATCGACATTCGACTTCCATTGAATTACTTTCCCTGGAAACCATCAACGTAAGAATATGTCTTAATGTTCAGTAAAAGCGGATACCTAAGTTATTCTAGGAAATTCATAATTCTTATTTAGATACTTTACAAATTAAATAGAATTAATGATATTTCGATTAACTGGATCTCGGATTCTTTCTGGAAATCTATAAACAATTTATTAGAGGACATAAAATTTATCTGCATGAATAAAAATTCAAAATTCTCTCAGTTGATTTTAAATCATTCACCTGGATTCTTTCAGAGATACCACTTTAAAAAGATTTATTATTATTTTCAACTTTAGTTATTTGGTTTTTCTTTTCACATTTAGATATTTTGCAATTATTCTGTGTTTCGAATAATTTTTTTTGTATATTTTGGAATTCCAATTTACTCAGAAAAATTGTTTGTTCTTCGAAAGAAAAATGTTCTTATTGATTATGCACATTTGTTTAATTTTAAAAACATTTATTTTATTTAAATTTTGCGACTGCTTTTCACGGGCTTGTTGATAATTACGCATAAATAAATGTTCTTAAATGTAAAATTTATAAAGTTGGAAGAAGTGACATTAGAATCCACCAGGCGGGGGTGACAAGATCTGCTCTAGAAGGGGAAGGTGTAATGAAGACCATCTAAAAGTTTCGCCACATCTTTATTTATTTACTATTTGATCATCCCGTTCACGCAACGGGGTACAAAAAGTTGACCCGATGGGGAGGGAGGGCACAATTTCCCTTACAGGTCAGGCCTGGCCCATCAGACATCCCACTGACGCCACCCCTGGACGTTGGCAAACTAGATATTTTATTTAGGGAAAAGTCTTTTATTTACTTACAAAAAACTTCCTATTTACGGGTTTTGTCCAATGGAATATGTTTGTGAAAGAATGTGCCTTATAGTCACTGCTGGTTGTAAATAGCCACTATATCAGCCCCAACTTTTTCAGACTATAAATTTGACCAATATATTTTTTAGTTTTCTATATAATATTTAAATCCATCCTACACAATTTTTATTCAAACGTTTTTATTCTTAAACTAAAACGGAGGGAAAAACTGGGTCAAAAAATTGATACCGATCCTTTATACGAAGAGTATGCATTTGTTATATGGAATTAAAAATGTAATAAAAAAATTCTTAATCATTTTCCTCAGTCAGAATTTTCCTCTGCCGCGTATACACAGAAACAAAGCAAAGTTTTTTTCTGCTGTAAGTTTTACAATTGAAAAAGTTCGCTCAAAAACTTCAGTCCCATAGATATTAGAAAAGTGGGTTTAATTCTTTTTGTACTACCATATTTTTTTCGAGAACCCAAAATTTCAAAATAAATAAGAACATGAAAAACAATTTATGATAAATGAAAAATAATTTTAATAAAAATGAATTACCTAATGCTGTTTCTGTACGATTAGTGACTCATGGTTGTAGAAAAGAGATAATATTCAATTCAGATTCTATACTACTTATGATAATGAATTGTAAAGCAAAGACTGAAAAGTAGAAAATAATTAATAAGAAAGTATTTGATTTTTAGGATACTAATAAAATTACGTTTTCAAAACCTGTTTATTTAAAAATTTGTTGGTACAACAAAATTTCAGTCAAAAACAAAAGTATATAATTATTATTTATTTATTTCTAAAATTCACGTCAACGTATAAAAACCTTTGTTTCTGTGCTAAAATATCGGATAGCTGTCCATCGTCATTTCACAAACAGCATATCTGATAGCTTTTCCTCTATCTGCCTATAACAACCTGTTACATATTACAAAGGATCATTTTATGAAGGTCTCAGTCCTGTATGTCAAGTTAGTTTCTACCAGGAAAGTGAAAAATAATGGCGGTTATTCCTCTGGAAGATAATTTGAACTTTCATTTCTAATAATAGCATAGTTTGCATTTTATCGTTAGATGAGTTAAAAATAGTTTCGAATTACATTTTATTCAAGTGAAAAAATGATCTCTCGAACTTTATTCAGTACATAAAAAATTATTAATTTCATTCATTCCAATAATTAAGATTGAAAGTCTTGCTATCAGCAGTTGAAAACGGTTTCTTACAAGTTATGTTCAACTTTTCGAAATCTAAATATACTTAATAAACATTTTTGCATTATGAATTTATTTTAAAATCAAACTAAAACAGACCTATTATTTAGATTGATAAAACATAGTGACATGTATTTCAGATATCAACTCTTTTTGCCATATTGAGGGTTCTTTTTAATACAACATATTTTAACATTTTTTTTAATAATTTAAAACTTTTAAGGAAGAAACATCGGTCGGATTTAGTAAGAAATCAATTAAATTAATTGCTTTATATTTTGTTTCATTTGTTATTGTTGCGATACTATTTTGCTTTGAAATTGAAACGAATTTTTTATGCAAATGAATCTGGAAATAAATATAGCTTTCCATTTGTACAAAATAGATTTAGAGACATTAAAAGAAAACTGAAAAGAAGAAATAATTCATTTTCTTTGGATTGTGCCAACCGTAATTGAGCGCTATTTCTTCATGGATATTCAATTAGTAAAACAGCTTAAATTTAGCTATACATTTTTGCAACTAAGCCAAGTGGTAAATGCCGTTTAAAACAAATTTAATTCTTTCTTTTTTAATAAACTGGAGCATTAAAGCTTAGAAGAATAATTAAGTTAATTCAAAAGAAACAGGGAGTTAAAGACAAACAAAATTACCAAATAATCATCACTTTTTTTGTTTAAATGCAGCACTTGTATTGAATGATTATAAGCAATAATATTTAAGTATATTCTTAAATGGGTCAAACTTTTCTGTTTTGTTTTCGAAACGGTTACTTTTCAGACACTTTGTTGAAATGAGCATGAAATCTCTATGTCCTATCTCTAAGAATTCCAAGCATAAATGTCGTTGCAATAAATGCGAAATAAGATGAACTTCTCTGTGTTATAGATTTTTCAAAGTGCTCATCAGTCTCTAAATGCAATTCCATTGTGATTTACGTTTCTAACTGTTTAATGTGTGTTCTGTATATGTTTCAGTCTATACATTTGTGATTTTTTTCGATCAAACAACAATAACCTTCACTTTCCAAAAGACTTCTGATTTAATTTCTAAGAGAAGCAAATTATGATTAAGGAAAAAGAATGTATTTATTGTTAATCCTATCATTAATATTTCTTATTCCCCTTAGCGAATCCAAGTGAGTAAAAAAACTCTCGACAACAGGAAAGCACAACACATATTTGTTATTCTTAAGTTCGAGTCAAATACCGGCAGAAGACAAAATTAGCTCAAGAAAGGACATTGAGAAGAATATTTTTCGGAACGACTTTTACATCGAAATTGAACGTCACTTGAGATGAAAGATTATGATTAAGAATAGAAATGCCTTTTTTGTTAAAGCTACCAATGTTATTTCTTATTCCCCTGAGCTAAGCAAGTGAGTCAAAACAGGAAAGCACAACACATATTTGTTATTATTAGGTTCGACTCAAATACCGGCAGAAGACAAAATTAGCTCAAGAAAGGACATTAAGGAGAATATTTTTCGGAACGACTTTACATCGAAATTGGACGCCACTTTAGACGAAAATAAGAAAAAAAAGAGTAATGTCGAAAAAATGTTTCAGTGCACCCAAAATGGTTTAAACATTCAGCTAACGTTCCTTTTTGGACAAACAATAATTTAAGTAACTTGCTTACAAAAGCAACAAGAAATTGAAATAAGCTAAATCAGTCAAAGATATCATTAGTGTTATTGCACTGATATTATTTTTTCTACCATCATTTCATCTTGATTATTTACTTATTAAAATTTCGTACTAAAATTCAATCAGCTGGGGTTGGATTTCTTTTCATGCCGATTGTTCGTGCAATAAAATATTTGTTTTTCGAGTTAACTCCCTAAATAATTGCTTTATTTCTTTTGCCCTGAAAAAGCTAAAATCGGATTTTATTGATTTGGTAGCCAGGCCGCTGGTTCAATTTTCTTCTCAATGCGAATATATAGATTTAGAAATATTTGTATAATGCTTAATTCATCAAGTCATTGTTTTATCACTTTTGTGTCGTAATTGTTTATACATTAAACTCTATACATGCCAGATAGAAAAGGAAGTTTGTCTAAAAGGTTTTGGAAACCTTGTCGTCAGCAAGGGTAAAGGGTTGTCGAAAAGGTTTCCATGACAAGGGTTGAACCTTTCGACAAGGTAGCGGAAAGGTTCGCTAGTCAACAAGAAACAAGGTTTTCTGTAATGTTTTTGTAAGAATTCCCCAAACTTTTATTACAAGCTTGTTTCAGGCATTTCAAAAGGTTGTTAAGAGTCCTCCTCTGGCGGACAAAATAGAACCCCTTCCCCCCTCCGAAGCCGTACTCCAACAGAGGGGTCCAAACCCCTTTTTTCCCCATTCTTCTGACGTCATCTTAGTCCAATTTAGACTTATCTAGAATGTCAATTAATTAGATCAATTAGGAATCTGAATTAATCAAAGCTTTATTATTAATTTCATTTTTAATTGAACTTACTTGCACGATTTAGTTGTAGATTACACTAGTTTAGTTGTAGATTGTGACAAAACTTCACATTCCTCCGAGCCGGGGATCAAACCTGCGTTCATAGAGTTGGAAGGCAAAAGGAATAATCACTATACCGGACGGGGTTACACACGATGGGACAGGTGGTTCATAAACAGCTCTCCTACGGCAATTTTGAAGGAATGGTTTCCGAATCGGTTTGTGCGGAAATGCTTTCGCGAACAGCCTATGGAAAGTGAAATGGCAACCTTTCAGCAACCTTCTTTGCTATCTGGGATTGTGGCTTCACTGTTTAAAACATTAATGTGATTGTCCCTTATGAATTATAACCAGTATTGTTCCCTTATGAATTATAACCAGTATTGTTCCCTTATGAATTATAACAATCTATATTAAAAAAAATTTCTGAAGAATAAATCGATATTATTATAAAACTGTTTGGAGAAATCATTCAAATATATATATATTTCGTCAGCTTTCTTTTTAAAAATATATCAATCAGAAAATAATAATTAAAATTTATTGTTGAATTCTGTTGGTAATTGTTTGATAATATTTCAAAGTAATTATATCGAATATCGATAGAATTATTATGTGCAGTTCTACAGCAAAACCAATGAACTTAAAATTGATATCAAAGACTCTTATTTATTTATAGCCGGGGGAAAGAAAATTGAAGGAAATCACTATATTTTAAGTTGTAGATCAAAACATGAAGCTTCTTGCTCGTATATGAAATAGAGTAATGCATGAAATGCAACAAAATTCCCAGTTATCTGAAAATGGTATTTCTAGCAAAGACTTGCTTTATTCCCCGGAGTTCTTTCACATTTTCACCTCCATCTTTCTTTTTCAAAATCTTCACAATATCTTGTTCCCAGAATGCTATTTACGGAGTAGTTAAAACTGAATACGAAATTTGCAAAAATAAATGATTTTGAATTATAAGCTGTAGAACCACGTAATTATCATCATCCTTCGTATTTATCACTAACCATTTAGGGGAAGTGGGGTAAAACCGGGGAGCTAACGTTCAAAAGCCTGATGGAACTAAAATCGACAGAGAGCTTGTCAAAATTTATTAAAATATGCATTGTTTATGTATTGCATTGTTGTACAATATATCTTTCCAGGAAAATAGCAGTTTCATTATTTTTTTATCGATGAGTTTTACATAAAAATGATCAAACTACCTGGTTTTATCCCACTCAGGTTCTCATGTTAACGTTATGGGAAATTAGGAAAACTTGATATTCAGTGGAAAAGTTGCAATCGTTTTTATATTATATGACAATTTAAGAATATTAGTTACAAAATTCACATGCAAAGCAGTTGTCTTCTTCCTCCCCGCAACTGCAGCTTTCCTGGGCACAGATAAGACAGTTTTTACATTATATTAACAATTCTTATTTATTTAAATTAGAAAATCCATCATTAAAATATAAACAATCAACATATGATGTGTTTTTATCGTCTTAATCGGGGGAATCCTGAATACTGACTGTCCCGATCTTACGCCACTTGGAGTACCAGGTTTTACCCCGAGTGCAGAGGTTATAGAAAACGAAATAGAACAGCGGAATTATTGGAGTAAATCCTTATTGTTTGATAGGATATAAATCCTTAGTAAAAGTATAATAATCTGGTATTAAAATGCTTTTTTAAAATGTAATGATTTTTAAGTAAGGAAAGTTTAAAATCAAACGAACATTAGAGAGATGACGTCTTAAAACAAAGAAACCATCACAGAAGCAGTGAATTCAACAGCTGCAACACGCCACTATGACTGTTCCTTTTTCTTGATTAGTAGAGTGTAATTCAGCATCTGTCCGCTTGAAAGGAGAACTAATATTGCCAGAATCAAGGGTACCCTGTTTTACCCCACTCTTCCCTGATATCTTCACACTAAATATTCATTGATTGACAGTTTATGTCTCTATCATTGATATTTGTCTGAATGACCCATAATACGTACATTTAAATTTTTAATACTTTTTTCATATATTTATGCTTTATAGTTTGAAAACTAACCAATGGCACTTTATCAATCAACACAGCAAGAACTTTCCATCCAGTACACTTCAATATTTGCTTAAGAATGCACTGCACAGTGAAAATACAATTTAAAATCAGGCCAATAATTTAATAAAAAATTTTAATAAACCGCGACAATTTTTTTTGTTTCAGTTATGTCCGTTATAATATTTCAATACCATATTATTTTTTGTAACAATCTAATTAAAAATATCATTAGATTTATACTGCATTATATGAAGCATATCTAACTTCAGTGATATGTATTCGCTACTTTCAACATAATAAAAACAGAGGAAACAGAGTTATTGATAAATTCATGATATTAAAAACAACATTTTAATTCTACTTAGTAAGATTTTTGATAATCTATTATGCACTATGAAAAAGAAATGAAAGAAACTACAACTTTAGCGAACAAATACAATAAAATAAACCATGCCAAAAATGTTGTCATCAATTTTTACCAATATGAAATTTGACTTTTTTGTTTGTTTTATCTAACCATCTTCTCAAAATAATAATTAGATTTAGACTTCATAATTTCGCTATTTTAATTGAATGCAATCATTACTTTTCACAGAATATAACCATAAAAGATAGAGCAATTTACAAGTTAACGCGTTAATTGCAACGTGAATCAAATACGATTCATACGGCGATCAAATATGATTCATACCTACTATCTAATCGGAGGACCCCCTACTCTACAGTAGTTAAGAGATAGCAGAGAAGGAGTCATCTATTTAGACAGATGATTCAAGTTTCAGTCGTGAGTCGTGGCGACTAACGTGTTTAAACGGGACTAACGTGTTTTTAACGCATGCAAAGGAAATACATTCAAATTCTACTTAATGGCAACTTTTGATATTCTGGTTAGATAGATGATTCTAAGTTCCAGTCAGAATGTATGACTTAACGTAAGGTTTAAACGTGATCAACGATAATAAACGATTAGACGCACGTGTTTAACGTTTTCAACGACAAAGGAAATTACATTTCAAATTCTACCTAGGCACTTTTGATATTCTGTTGGTAGATAGATGATTCTAAGTTCAGTCGTGAGTCGTCATGACTAACGGTTTAAACATGAATAATGTATTTCTTTAACGTGACAAGGAAATTACATTAAATTTACCAATGGCATCTTTGATATTCTTATTAGTAGATGATCTGCTTCAGTCGTGAGTCGTGGCGACTAACGTGTTTAAACGAATAATGTGTTTAACGTTTTCAACGTGACAGGAAATTACATTCAAATTACTAATGGCACCTTTGATATTCGTTGATGATGATCTTGCCAAATGATCGTATGACACGTGTTAAACTGAATAATAATTAACGTTTTTAACGTGACAAAGGAAATTACATTCAAATTTCTACTAATGGCACTTTGATATTCTGGTTAGATAGATGATTCAAGTTTCAGTCGTGAGTCGTGGCGACTAACGTGTTTAAACGAAACTAACGTGTTTAACGTTTTTAACGTGACAAAGGAAATTACATTCAAATTCTACTTAATGGCACTTTTGATATTCTGGTTAAATAGATGATTCAAGTTTCAGTCGTGAATCGTGGCGACTAACGTGTTTAAACGTGACTAATGTGTTAAACGTGACAAAGGAAATTATATTCAAATTCTACTTAATGGCACTTTCGATATTCTGAATAGTTTCTATGACATTTAGATTTTCTAATTGTTTTTAATTACAAAAATTCTTTCAATATATAATCTCGAAGATATTTTTAAATACTAGTTATAATAGAGAGGCTATGTATTACACAGCTGGGAATAATTAAGAAATGCACACGCTTGAAAACCCTTTATAATAAACTCACCTATCAAGTTAATCACGTGTTTTGTCTCTTCATTTGAAATATTTATTTCAGTTGACTCTATCAGCCCATGAGTTGCTTTAATGAGCAGCTTTGCTAATATAGTTTCTTATTAAAAACTGAGTAAACTCATAAGACTTCTTGGAAGTTTCCGAGTAGTTAAAATTGTGCTCATGCTATTTCACTTAAATCTTCCATCAGATGAAAGATTTCACTTACGCTGAATTTTAATTAGAGATGTTGCAGAAATCATTTCTATGAATATCATTTTAAGTATGACAGGGATTTTGTTCTAATGTTAATGGGTTGTGACATTATATTTGAAGGTTTTCTAGTTACTTATTAAGTCTGAACTTTTCTTGCATCTTCTGGTCGTTTTGTGTTGAATAAATAGTTGAAAATTTTTTCAAAAAAGTATTTTTGAAATGATATCTAGATATACCTGAATACCTTTCAGATGTAGAAATTTAAATCGATGAAGAGATATAACTTTGGAAATATTTTATTAATTTTTTTTCAAATAAATAACTGACTTTGAAAGAGCTCATGGGCTTAATTGATACTATATATCTGTTTAACTCGCTCAATAACTATAGCAAACTTATGTAACGAAAATACATTTTCTTGTTAGAAAAATATGATACAATCCCCATAACGTGAGTAATTAATGAGGTATTTGCAGAAATTTTCTGCAAAAACTCCCTGAATTTAGGCTTTTATGAATTGCTAAAATATATTCATCAAATAAAAATGAGTAGATAAATATCATGTAGATACTTTTTGCAAAACAATGTTATTCTTTTTTACAACCTTAAGAGCTTATAAAGTTCAATTTCGAAACATGTATCTCTTAATTTTAGGTTCGCTTGAACGAATTTATAAAGATAACAACGAGAATTTCATATAATTAATGAATTATGTTTGTTTAATTATTTATGTTTTGCTTATTAACAAATAATAAACGGCCGTTTCATTATAAATAAAATATATGGAATTCTTGATTTCAAGCACACTTCAAAGAAATTAAATGGTTTTTTAAAGAATTGTTTTTAGTTAAATAGACACTGAGAACATTTTTGTACTGAGTTTGGCGGCCAAGCACTAACCTCCTCTCTAGTTAACAATCAAGACTGAAGTCAAACTGGTGAAACTTAAAAAAATATTAGTTTTTTTTAGAAAAATATTTTATATAAAGTGTTGTGTTAAAGAGTGTTTCTTCTCTTTCAACTTTGTATTAATAGTTCAACTAAATGTGAAATACAATTATTTTTTGCGAAAAATTTAATTGTCCTGCTGCTTTATTAAATATTAAAAAATCAGCTAATTGTTAGTCTTTTGATTAAGAAAAGACTATTAAAAAAGATAATGTTACTGAGTGTACCTTGAGGGTAATTTTTTATATTCAAAATCCTTGGGACCATTTTAATTTCTTATTATGCATTCATATGGTTTTATATAATGCATGCATTATAAATAGTAATGTCTATTAAATCCCTTCTTGCTGTAAAAGATCTTTTTCATATCAAAATGAGAAAAAAATTTTACAAAACCTTAAAAAAATGGAATCATCTATTAATCATTATTTATTCATAATTCAATCCATGTGTGGAAAGTTTCTCTAACAATGAAAATACCAAACTTTCCTCTAAGTGTAGTTTTCCCTCCAGACATGGTCTGGAGTAAACGGCAGAAATCTCTGAACCCGTACAAAAATTTTTCTTGGGATTTGTTGAAGACGTTAATTCTGGCGCTTCAGGATCATGCACATAACTTCAATTACAAGGGGAAAAGGCACAGAGCCTCGAAAAGTCGGTTGATTATTTTTAGAATTTACTCGTTAAGAAAAAGGGAGGCGATAATTCCATAGAATCCGAGAGCTGAGGCTTCAGCACGGACGATATATCGCGCATTTCATTCTAACTAACTTTCCAAAACCGAATGAGAATCTTTAAATAGTTCGTTGTTTAGCTGTCAAGTGGATAAAGAAAGATTCCTTGTGAAGGCCAAAATGGTGAAAAATAATTTTTAGAAAAGGAGAGCCAAGTAGTAAAGATATCGATTTGTAAAGATTTTCACAATTTCCATAAAATTGTTGGAGGCAGGTATGGTAAATCTGTGTTCAGAATGATTGAAACTTTCATGAACCTATTTTGTTCGTGTCAAAGCAAATGTCAATGGTATGACATAGATCTTACTCAAAACTATCGATTCCCTTTCCCGGTAGAATTTAAACTGCTTCATTAGATTTTACTTTAAAATACTACCATGCTGATTCCAATAGGGTTGCGTTACAAGAATATTTGGGCTTGTAGAAAATTATATCAAGGTTCACGATTTTATCCTTCTAAAACTCTTTTGTCTGTTTTTCAGATTAGAAGGCGCTATCTGAATCTAAAATGGGCGCACCGATATCGATGCAGGAAAATAGCGTTAAAATTAGAAGCAGGGAACTAATATATATTCTTTTGGATGAAAAAATTAAGATAATTGCAAAGCAGCAATTAGTTTTTTAAATGTAGGAAAGATTTTATTGCAAAACTAGCTATGAGACCCGGCGTTGCACGGGCTATCTCGAATAATGCGTCATTCCTTGACGGAGAGAAAAAGTGAGGTCATGTGGCACATGCCCAACATTCCCTCCTAAATAAATAAGGAGAAAAGAGCGGTTCAATCATTCCGTCCGCGTAAAGGCTTCAAAATATACTTTTAAAAAATCGCAAAAATATCTTTATTTTGTAAAATTACGATTCCGGAATTATTTTTTGTCTGGCTTTAGTACGGAAAGAATGAGATAACCCAGCGTTGATCGTAATCCGTATTTTTTCATATGCCCGCCTCCAGTTTATATACACAGGAAGCAAGATACACTGAGTACATGAAATCTAAAAGTGAAACCTCATAGAAAACCATAGTTTTAGTAAAAACCCTATATAAGCGATTTAATTTTCCCTGTTTCTTTATATCAATTACCAAAACCCACACAAAACTCTATCCACATTGACTTGTTGCATTGTTCATGTTTCTATATTGCAACAATACATTTTTTTTTATTTCTGTCAGCGTCACTTTTTTATTGTTGTTGTAACAATGTTCATTAATGTAAACGACTTCAACAATAATTGCGCTGTAACAATGAAAAGTATTGTTGTAAATTAGTTTTTATTTACTATCTTTTTCACTAATTAAAATTTCGATATTTAAATGGCCGAAATGGATTCCTTGAATTATTCCCCATCTTTTGGTACTTTCCGCGCGCTTCTCCGTTCGGCGGTTTGTGAGAAGATAGAAGGACATACATACATACATACGTTTGTTTACCTTCGAATTTTAATAGGATAGATGATTTTGATTCGGAAAAAAATAATATGTTCTCGAATAAGGCTAAAAATATATAATCTTAGCGTCATTTTATATAATTACTCTATTCACATGAAGGACAGCATTTAATATATTCTATATAATCTAAAACGATAATATTAATAGCGTTTATACTAACAAACAATTGAAAATTAATTTGTTTGCATGTGTCAACCCCAGATTTACTCTTGTAAACAGTTAACTTTTCTCAATGAATTATCAAGACGAAAAACTTTATGATTAATCTTTAATTTATTGTAACAAATTTAATATTGTTACATTTACTATTTAAATAAGAGTTTTTAGGCTCAAAGAAAAAAGCGCAGGATCAATAAACATGTGAATACTAAAAGCAATCAAATTATGAAATATAATTGTTTTCTCATTATGCTATTTTAATATTAGTTTTAAAACTATAATCTCTTAATTTAGCTACAAATAATATTATTCACTAACTGGCAAGTGAAAAAAATTTAAAATAAAAAGGAATAAATTAAACGGAAAGTTTTAAGAAAGTTTCAGAAAACAAGTAATTCTGAAGAGCACTTCTGAATAGCTAAAATTTATAACTATTCGTGATCTCTTATAATTATGATGTCCCTGAGTGAAAACGATTCGTAGTTAAATAAAAACTATTTTGAAGGATAATCCAGAAACCGGGAAAAACGCTAAGAATCAGAATTCAACATACGAATAAAGGGGCAATTAACATACACCAACGGGCAATTCTGAGCGTGTGCAATTTGCTATACAAACTATTCGGGATAATGTGTGTCCATAAATATTTGCTTGATAATCTTAATTTGCTTTTTCCCTTCAGGTATCCATAACTGATAACTTGTGCGTTTTGAATGTGGGGATATTTGAAATCAAAAGTTTACCACATTTCCCACGTGGAGTGATACTATCCAGGAAAGTGTACCTAAAAACCCAACAAAGATGCTTTTGAATACTCTAAACATTATATCTCCTACCCTGGCAGTTATGTTCTCGAGCATTGAACATTTGTAAGCCAATGCTCTTCCATATATCATATCCAATAAATAAATCTCAATTCTATGAACTATAGAGCCATCCGGTAGTGTTGAATGTAAATTTTGCAGCGAATAATTTCTGGTTTCGTAACAAAGAAGTCCTGTTCTTTTTTATCCTTTGTGTGTGAACGACACCTTTCTCTGTTTATTCATAACTAAATATTGATTTTTAATGTTTTTCTCACTTTAAGTAACTCCGTATAATCGTAATGTCTCTTTATTGTGAAAGGGAAGTTTCATAGACAGAATTTGAAAAGAAAAGAGCATTTCAGTGAAACCATTTCTTTTCTTAAAACAAGAGAAAGGGATTACAAATTTATTTATTTTCTTTAAAGAATAGAAGATACTGCTTATTTTTATTAATTTTCAATGAAATTTGATTTCATAGAACCATTTCAAGACATTTTTTTACTAAAAATAAATCGTTATGTGAGATATATTTTATTAGTTTAAAGACGTTTATTAGACACGTTTCCCTCATTTACTTTATTCATTTTTCTCAATGAATTTACTTAACAATTATTGAAAAATTTTATAAATTCAATTAATTTCTAATCTTTCTCTTATTATACCACGTTACTATATAGAGTTTTTAAAGATTTTTAAGGAAACATGTCATGAAAATACTGACATTTCTGAAGCCTCTCTAGCTTCTACTTTTCCCAAATCGATAGATGTTCGAAGTTGAGTATCGCATGTCTGATATAATTCTATTCATGTGCTTATAAAATTCTCCCTTATACAAAGAAAGCATTTACATTTTTTAGTAAGAGCAGTTGAAATATCAAGTAACATAGTGAGCTATTTTATAAAGCAGGGAGACCGAAAAGTAATAAGAAAAACACCATCTTTTGTAAACACTTTTAGTTAACTTGATATGTTTCGTCTTTGTAAAGACTGAATTTTGTAATGGATTTTTATTTCTTTTCCTAATGTGGCAGATCTAAAAATTTGGTACACTTGTATTTCCTTGATGCCAATACCTTAATTTAACACTAGATTTAAGGCGATTTCATGCACGCACATAAAAATAACGATTAAATCAGTCAAATTGACAGTTCCGTAAATCTAGTGTTTTATTTTATATAGTGTTAGTGATTTTCAGAACTCAATAATCAGTTAATCAACGAATAATGTTAATAATAAAGTTTAAATAATTATAATGTTTATAATAAAGAACTATAAATTAAAGACCATAATATAGAAAATAATTAAAGTAAAAAATATATCTTCTTTTAAGTATCATAATAAAAGCGTCTTTTTAAAAAAACGTTTTTTATTATTATTTTCCAAATATATAAAAACCAATCTTAAATTCACGTGATATCTAAAATTTAATGTCATTTGACTATAAAAGAAAATAAACTGAACTGGAATGTTTTGTGATGGCACATTTGCCAATAGTAATAAAGAGATAGAGTAGAAATTAACGAAACATTTCGAAATTTCCTTCTGGAAATTTATTTTGTTCAGAGCAGTTTAGTTTTCATATTTGGAATTATTAGCTAATTTTGTAAAAATATTCTTTTCCAATGAGAGCAAATATTTTTTTTTCAATTTTTTTATTGGAATGGATATAAATATTAAAGTAATTGATCATCTCTGAGATAAAATATATGCCTATTATATTTTAAATAATAATCTGTTTACTAATTAATATATTAACGGTTAATTAATAATTACCTCGATGATATGGGGTAGAAGATAATTAAATAAAGCTCGAACCTTTATGAAAATATGACAATAAAGCTCATTTGAAAATTCGGCGATAATTTTTTTAAATATTAAAATGCGAACCGGAAAATAAGAGAAACCGCAAATAAGGTTTCTAAACTTTCACAGAATTTAAATATATTTTTCCTGTTTATATATTTTTCCTTCAAGAATATATAAACATTTCTTGGAATTAATTAGCGGGAAGGAAGCAAAATTAATGAATAAAATGAACCATAAACACTCTTATGCATGCATGTCTGTTATGAACACATATTCCGTACTACAAGGGGAAAAAACCGAATTGGACGTCCTTAATGTTTTGAATCCTGTAAATCTGTTCACCGAAACTATTCTAAAAGCCGACTTCCATAAACTTCCCAGGAATTTCGAAATCGAAACATTTCCATTATTCCTCCAAAGAAACCAAACAAAAACTTCACTGTGGGAAAGAACTATTTGCAAAACACATACTTTTCTCTTTCTTCTTCAGAAAAATAGGATTGAAACCAAAAAGAAATGACCTTTGGCATAAGCTTGCCGAAAGACGTGAGCCACTGATTCCCAGTAAAGCTGCAGGTGATCCAACTTGACCCTAATGACTCGAAAAGCAGAATATTTATAGAGACTTACAGGGAAAATGAATAGAGGCAGCAACAGCACATGGCCTCTATCTCTTGATCTGAAAAACGTTTCCTGCATTTTCAATGAACGAAGGAAAAAGAAAATTGCTATGTTTTATGGGCATAGATTATTCATTGGCGAATGGTTTGAAGCAATCATTTAGTGTTATGTATGTCCTTTATTTGAAATCTATTTACGAAAGCATATTCATTCATTCTCTCGTTATTCATTGAAATATTATCGAGCTTTTAACGAATATTTGAAAAAAAAGTTAAAATGCTATGCATTCACTTGGTAAAATTCTTAATGGATCCAATTTAATATTAGAAAATTAAATAAAACAACCAACTAGTTTGAGAATGTAATATGAGAAGAATATGATAAGTTATATTAAATAGTGATATTTTTTGTATTGATGAATGTCAATACAAAATTAATTTACAAACTTTGAATAAATGTAAACATTTGAAAACTGTAAATGCTTAGATTAATCGTAAAATTGTAAATATGTGTATGATTGTCTAAATGCCGAGATATACTGTTTCCATTTCAATTTTCCAGTTATTCTTAATTTTCTCTTTAAATATTAAAGCAAAATAATATATATAGATATAGATATAGCATATATATATATATATATATATACATATATATATATATATTGTATCTGCTATTGTAGTCAAAGCCAAGATAACAAAACAGGCCGAGTTATTCTACATTTTAGGCTATGGGAGAAAGTGACGGAACATACGTACACTCATGCTTTAAGTTTCAAGCCAAAGAGCATAAGAAAATTCCCCGTTTTTTCTGTGTAAGGATTAATAGACACGCAGATCAAAGTGAAGGTGAATAATACATGCTTTTAGTATTACGTAAGTGTTTTAGAAAATGCATGATGGTACAAGTCGCCGATTTCGGCGAGTTGTACCTGCGCTTGAAATGATTAAAATATTCTCTAGTAACAAATGCCAAACGAGGATACATAATATTGTATGCTTGTTAGGTTCATGTGAGATTATTACATATATATGTAATAATCTCACTTAATTTTATTTCAAATTCTAATATTATATAGTTTAAAGTCTTAATGTATTCCAAAATCACTTCTCTTAAACTCCAGTTTCGTTCTATTCCCGCGCTTGAGGTATATTAAATCTCTCGTTTGGCATATTTATTACTAAAAGAATATTTTAATCGCTTTCACGTGCCCACCGAAACTCATGACGCGTCTCCTTGGCACTAGACTTTTTCTCTAAAACTCTTACGTAATGTATTAAAAATAACCAATATTCCCTTCAATTTGATCACGTGTTATATTGTTATTCCCTTATCTGAGAGAACCGGGGATTTTTCTGTACACTTTTACAAAAAACTTCAACTAAGATGTTGGTATGGCCGCCACTCTCCAAAAAATTTTTATAATAAGGGAAAATTGGTTAACAACTCGGCTGTTTTATGACTGCAACAACGAAAACATTTTACATATGTATATGTATGTATATATATATATACATCAATGTTGAAATCAAATGGAAAGACTGCAGTTCGTTGCGTTTCTGTTTTATATTATCTTCCTCTTTTAGATATATATCCCCTTTTGTTTATTTTCTCTCTATAATTACTCGGCATTTTCTTCCCGCAGATTTTTTTCTTGACATTTTGTATTTCTAATGTTTATGTTGATTATGTTGCTTTTACAATTCTGTTATGATTGTTTCTTATTTGTTATATATATATAATAAAATCTTTAATATTTTTGACGTTTTGAATATCACGGAAATACAATTAATTTCCGTTGATGCTACTTTCATCATTGCTCCTTGAATTATAAGCATCTTTATTAAATTGATTCCTTGTTTCATTTTGTTAAGCAGGCATTTATCATATGATTAAACACCATTTAATGAAGACTTGAAATTGAACCTTGGGCACAACAAATTATCCAGAATTTCTGATTATTTAAATAAAATTTCATCCTCAAAATTTATCGGAAGACAATCAATTGTTTATAATTTTCTTGACTACCAAAATTTATGCCTAAGTTTTTATATAATTTTTCATTCATGCCAGAAACACATTGATATTTATATCTAAAATTTATTTATAAATTATTCGTGATAAATTTCTATGAACTTGAACGTTTAAAATTAAACTAAACACGCACTACGCATTTTCCATTAGTTTATGAAACATTACTAATATAATAGCCCAGATCTCTCGGTAACGCTCGGACGTCACCAAAAAAAACTCGCGCCATAGCACTGCGAGACATTAAACAGCATTATTTCATTGTTAGAGAACTTAAATTTTTGTAATTTTAAATTTAAAAGAGTAATTGACGTTCTAATTTCAAATTTAATAGCTCTAAAATAGTGAAATGAAACTTGCTATCGATTGATATAAAATTTATCTCGCTATGATCAATAGTTCCCGAGAAATTTTAAATTATATTAATCCTATATTCCAAATTAATTCCCGTTTTTAATAGAAAATATTAAATTACGTCAGTGGTATATCATGCGCGTGATATAGTTTGGACGCCAGGATGCATCTCATTATTTATTGCAATAGTGATGATATAGTTTGATAATATTTTTTGGCAACGTTAAAATTTACACAAAGTCATCTGAAATACAAGGAAAATTTTAAACAACGAAAAATACTTCACATGGAATGTCGTTTACCAAGACGCTTTTTTAATAAAGAAATATGTCAATAATATGTAAATAAAAAATGTTTCCTGTCATAAAAGTTTATTTTATTTGTTTTCAAACAATGTTGAACATTTCTCTCACATTTATATCTACTTATTACAACACGTCAAATTTGGCGGGAAATCTCTCGAATGAAGAGGCAATTTGCACCCGTTATACCATGACGGGTCATTTTCTAGTTGTTTAATAATCAATATTCTAAGCATTCAAAAGGCGCGCTTTTACTATTAGGTCGATGTACAAGAATATACACTATACGATAAAAACTAACCGAACACTTTCGGATTTTCACATTTGTTTTAGAATTTCTCCGGAAATTCTTAAAAAGTTAATATTCAAACAGGAAGACATTTAGGGGATCGATCAGAAATGGATGAAGAAGAAAAAGAAATCTCAGTGCACCATGGTCCACAAAAAGCTGGTAATGGTTTACAAATTTCATCAATGACTTTGCTTGATACACACATTGCGTACATGCATTTTCGTAAAAATAGCAAGTATATTCTTGAAGACTGGGTCAGTTGTAGTAATTGGGGACGAATTTTGCAGACTTTGTAATTTTTTCTCTTTCAAAGGATAATATTCGATGGAGAAGATATCTATATTTTTTGTGAGTGCATAAACATATTCTGCAGGGTTCATTAAACAATGCCTCCTTTCAAAAATATTTTAATAATTAATTAACATCGCTTTTAAAAGCGTTCTTATTTTACCCCGAAGTGTTCCCAATTACCATAGAGACTACAGGGTTATTGGGAACACTTATTTCCGCTTCTAATCGCAATAACGAATTGAAAAGAATATATTTGAAATGATTAGAATCTACTCTACATTGCATCAAAATGCATTTAACTGCCTCTTCCCAATTATCACAAAATACCGCTTTTTGAATGCTTTTTAGCAAAAATTTCTTCTATTTCCTGGAATATCGCATATAAACTATTATAACTATTTACTACCTTGAATTTGGTGTAATTTATAATTCTAACTCAGATTTTGTCTGGAAAAGTAAGGAAATGCAACTTTATAGAATCTGAAATGACTGAACATTATGGCACACCAGAAGAAAATAGGTAAGACTTAAAAATCACACATAAAAATTAGTAGAAACAAATAGTTCAATTTAGTAGTAGAAAGTAGATTTTCCACTTGAAATCGAACGTTCTATTCACTATTCTGCTAATTTTCCTTTCACATACCTGAAAACCAGATAGTGATTCTTTCCAAGAATCTACTTCAAGGATGCGATCTGGGAGCATGGCTTTTAACTGTCTCCGAGAAATGGCAAAATGGTCATTCACCACCTAAACAAGGTTTGATTGAGCCAAATTGGTGATTCTCAAATCTGTCATCATATTCACCGCCGTCAACTTCTTGAATCCCACAGACGTATGAATAATGTGCATTCATTCTGGCACCTCCAAGGTTACAGTTAAAAAAACAAGTTTGTTGAAAAATCAACCAAGGATTATTGCAGATAAATTATTTCCACCATCCCAGCAGCCTCCATTTCTCGTTGAAACCAGCGGAAGTGTTCTCCCCTAAACTTTCTCGTATACTTCCCCAAAAAGGTGCTGTTTCCCCTTCCCCCGCGTGGCTAAAAAATTCGAACCTACTGTTACCCAGAATCCAATGACTATCAGAAGGTTTTTCATTATAGTGATTGAAAAATATTTGGGTAAAGAATCAAATTCGAAGAGATGCGTAACGTTTTTCCGCTCTTGCCGGCTCAAGGACAAACTGACGTAATTCGCTTCATAGCTTTCGCGTGCACAGAAGATTGCTTCTAGTACGCATGCTCGTGGAGATAACGGATTCTTCTCAAAAGTAAATTATACAGACCGACAGACCGTCAACCCTTTGACGGATTTGTTCCAAAACTTTATATGGACCTACATTCATGATGATAAAACTGCATACCAAATTTTATCTATCTAACTATTCAAGTTTTTGAGTTATAGTGTTCGCATGACCGCGGACAGACAGACAGGCAGACGGATTTTGTCCAAAATTTGATAGAAACCTACAAATTATGTGTAAAGATCACATACCAAATTTCATCCCCGTAGCTCTAATAGTTTTCGAGTAATCATGTTCACAGACAGACATAATTCCAAAATTGTGTTTTTTGGACTCAGGGAAGTCTAAAACGTGGAGATTCGTCAAAATCTGTAGTTCGATTTTTTTGACGATTACAATACTTTCTCTTTGTATACTTCGTATAAGAGAAAGTAAAAAGCCCAAAGCCTTATCTTCAGATTCCTTCATCAGTATCACGTTTTCTTCTTTCTCTTCATCAGTTTCTTGTTTAATTCCATATTTGAAGTCAAAAAACTTCATACCTTTATTAACAAATAACTTTCATACGTAAAAATTAATATGTACGTAGACCACATGGTAAATTGTTTTAAAATGCTAGTTGTTAATTTGACATAAAACAGTAAACTTTACTGAGGGACAGAACGGAACCGTCCTTCTAGATTTAAAATTGCTTCCTATCAAATAATTAAACACTATAAATTTTTTAAAAATAAAAGTTTTAATTTTATGAGACGCCGTACCCAAGTACCTCGAAGTAAAAATTTTCAGGGTAATTAAGAATACTAACCTGTTCCTGAAGATGGAATCCAAAAACGAAAATTGAAGTTCCCTCTTAATCGTTATATCCTACAGATCTAAGAAGTATATAAATTAGCAATTTGCATTACATATAATGGGCATAGAGAACGAAAAATGAAATTTAAGAAATTTCGATTTCACTTTTCTAAACACTGGTGCAATTAAGGGAACATGCGCTACCAAATAATATTAAAAAAAGTAAGATTGTTTTTCTCATTCCTTTAGAGTGTCTTAATCAGAGAGTAGTTGCTTTTGCTTTTGATCAGATGCTTTTCAGTCCACTAGGGCCTCACCAATGTAGTCTCCGTTCCCAATTATTACTAGTGCCTAATTTCTCCACCTTACCCGATAAAGGTTTTCTTAAAAAATAACAATTTTTCCGCATGATTTTGTTTATAACATGCAGAATTTTCCACCAATTAAAACGAAACTTGCAGAATACTTCACAATGTGTTGGAAAAGTATTCTATTAAAATATGAAGTAAATACTATGAATAATAGAGGAAATATGAGTATTTGTCCTAATAATATTTTACTGCGCATGTGCTAAGATATAGTGTAATTTTTCTTTCACAACTTCAAAGCCAGATATATACGGCAATTATATAAAAATTCCAGTCGAATGCTATTAAGATTTATAAAGATATTGTCATTGCAGCGAGCAAAATTTCTACTTCCCTCTAAGAGAAACGAAATGATGAGGGTTTACCCACAAATTGATATTTTTGAAATTTTATTCTTCGAATGAGTTTATAGAATTTAATGAAGATTAAATATTCTGAATACGCAGACATACTTATAAATAAAATTCATAATTTAAATTTCAGTTCGTCGTTTACTATCTGAAGATAAGTGTTGAATATAGCCTTTCTGAAATGTTCGCTGATGTAGATGATATCAGTAGATTAATGTGTGGGTATATTTAAATTGGTAACTGAGTAATGCGTTATACAAGAAAATAATCAGGAGCATTCCGTACAGAGGTGGGTTGTCAAAGTAATTATTTGGTAAACGGTTAACTGTGCAAGTTTAATTATGGATGAGTTTGTAATAATTTATTCCATTTTCCTCGTGTTATAACCAGAATGTAAATTTGTAAGAAGGAAAGAAAAGGATGGGAATTTCAGTAAAAGTAAAGTATATTAGTGAATTTCTTAAGTTAGATTACACACAATTTACAGAACATTGATGATAAAATCTGTTGATAAGAAAAAATGATAAGTTGCAAAGAGAGCAAAGCCATGAAATTAATAAGTAAAGAAATTCAGCACATAAATTCTGGTCAAGTAAGTAAACTATCCTCCTATTTTTGATGTGACATCGTGCTTTTACCAATAACTCTGCCCATCATTTGTATAAATTTTCTCTAATTTATAATAATTATCCAATTTTGAATTCATAATCTCGGATGTTATTCTCAGTTTTAAATGTCAGCATTTTCTTTATTGTACTGAATATTAAAGACAAATACTTTACTCGCAAATGAACTTTCTAAACAAAAAAACCCATTGACTTGTAGCAATACCTAGAGGGAGAATAAAATCATTAAATGCTGACTAACCTGTGCAGTCCAATCATTGAAGTAAAATTGACGCTAAAATAAAAACATGTTGATATTTATGACTCAATTACAAAATGAGAAAAAAATCGTTTTACCATTCTTACAGATTAAGCAAAAATAATTAAACTATACCTCATGCTATCGATTTTAATTGGAAAAATAAAAATGAAATGATTATATATAAGATATAAAAACTTTTTTCAGATTTTGCTGTGGATTTTTGAAATATTAAATTTATTTTCATGTTTTTAAAGTCTGTGGAAAACGAGAACTTAAACTAGTTTATATTTTATGACAAACATGTTTCCAGAAAGAACTTTTTAACTACTAAATTTAAAGCTTCGCGATTCTTTTTTATATCTCATTTGAAGAAATTTTTGGCATTCAGAACTTAATAGTTTTATAACACATAATATTTTTTTGAAAAAGTTAGGGGACTTTACTTCTGACTGTTGAATAACTTTATATTTCATAAAATATTTTGTTACCTTCTACAAAACAAGTTGCATCGTTGAGTTTCGTATGAATAAAAAATATAAACTGCTTAGGAAATATTGATTTCATGGAAGAGCTATGTGCATAGAGTAAGCGTGAAAGCATTACTACAATACATCTTAAAGCAATTTAATGATTAATATTATACTCATATGATAGTTTATTGAAAATATCATATATTATCAGAATGAACGGAACAATAAGAATGTATGCCAGTGACTGCTAAAATGGATTTATTTTGCTAATACAAATTTTACCATCAAAATACGCTATCTCAGTTTCTAGAGATGTAAAGTGTGGGCACTTCCTATTACACGGCAAATGTCTATGTAGTAATCCAATTCCTGTTTGTCTTTTTGTTCCATTCACCTGAAATCACCCTGTACGTACCAAACCATATATGAATATAAATCAAAATATGTTTAATGATATATAAAGAACAGTTAATAACAGTTTAAAGGGATTGTCACTTGCATATTCCGAATTTTGAATCATGTTATTTCAGCAAATATTAAAAATTCATATTTTTATGTGAGAGAAGGCATGTTCTGAAAGTCTTAAAAACAGCACTGTCATATACTCAAAAGTGCCCAAAAATTGTTATTTCCTCATGTTGCTTCAAACCTCTCATTGATAAAGATTTTTTTAAATTTTTCGCGACAGAAATTTTAACTTTGTTCCATGTCTGTAATATGTTGCGTTGCCGGACGATATGATTATCGTTTGATTTAAATGATGCTCTTCGCTTTCCTTGCTAATTCCGTTGAATTTTGCCAATTCTAGGACTTCAGCGGTAACTTAAAATTAAAGCTCCGTTCAGTGAAGGGAGGAAATTTGGAAATGAGGAGTGTTTTCGCAGATCCTCCTCTTTTCGTCATCTTAATAACAGTTACATAAATGGCCTTTCTATTAAAGCGAAAACGTCAATGATCATATCCTATACCAGGACTTCAGCGGTAACTTAAAATTAATGCTCCGTTCAATGAAGGGAGGAAATTTGGAAATGAGGAGTGTTTTCGCAGATCCTCCTCTTTCCATCACTGTAATAACAGTTACATAAATGGCCTTTCTATTAAAGCAAAAACGTCAATGATCATATATTATATCGTTTATTTAATAACAACATAGCAAATAAAGTTAAATAATATATTGTACTAATATTCATGTCGTAATATTTTTGTATGAGGTCGCATTTTAAATTTATTTGATTTGGATTTCGCAAATTATCGTGAGTATTTGCTACATAATTTCAAACGCTTCCGTTGAGATGTAATTCTTTAAACAGTGTAAGTCTTTGACTTGGAAGTAAAATCAGAGACAGAGTAAACACATTTTGATTTCTACAGTTATAATTATGCGCTGTTTCCACAATATTTTTAGTAAAATCAATTCAAACCTTTGAATCAAATAATGCAGATTTCGTAAATTTTAATGATCAAAAGTATTTATGCAACCAAAATAAAAAGATTTTCCCCCTGAAGTATTACAATCCTAGAAATGATATACATATAAAAATATACTACTTAAATGTAGAAAATTTTGCAAACATGCTGCGAAGAAGTAAAGTAAAAGTTAAAAACCATTTTGCTCAAACTATCTCAAGTGATTCCGCAACTGTTTTTAAATATTTTAGAGTCTGCTCTCGAGTAAATGAAATTTTATTCGCTTCATGTTTAAAAGATTTAAAGTGCGTGCATTCTTTGATGTCCATTTTCCTTCTGGCTTGGCAGTCTTTTCAGACTTTTGCCTCTGTGAAAAAATAAGAAAAACTGAAATTCCATCCTTAGTTTCAGCTTACATATAAAGAAAAAGAAGATGCAAATAAGTTTGAAATGTAAATATTTTGTTAATATGAACTACGGAAGATATTTTTGATACTTATTTTTTCTTCCGCTATAGAATTTTTCAAGGAAAGATGGAATAAAATTATTTTCTTATCTAAAATAGTATTTAAAGTTATGCTGCATTTGCTTCGACAGCATTCAAAATCTTATACTATGATACAAGCTTGCGCCTATATTTTTAGTGACTCTTTCTGAGTTTTTTTTTTAAATTTGTATTTCTCGTATTATCCAGAAAAATCTAAGTAAAAATTCACTTTAAAGGAGAAAAAACTTTATGTATGTTAGACAAATGTCTCAATATATCACAGATATGTTTGAGACAACTAATCTTGATGCGTAGTAACGGATTCGAAATTAAACTTGTGTTATTACTAATTAAACTTTATGTATATTAGACAAATGTCTCAATACATCACAGAAATGTTTGAGGGAACTAATCTTGATACCTGGTAACGGATTCGAAATGCAAAAACTGATTAAGATACTGAAAGAAAATAAATAAAATTATAAATTCATTTGTGATTTTCAGATATGCCGTAAAAGCAAAGACTAAACAAATGTATTTACTCTCACAGAAGGAGAATAGAAAATAGAAAATGCATAGCAAATACAAAATATAATCTTTAATGATTATGATACAGCGTAATTCTTATAGTCTGTTTACTTTTTTTATTTTTATTAAAATAAATTTTCTCACAATATAATTCTATTATAATAGCTAACATTAGTCCAAAAAAGTCTTAGTCCTCCAAAGTTCTTCCGAGAAATTTTCTGATGACAGTAAAGCAAGGTCATTAAATAAATTAATGAGATGTAAGCTTAAATTTTACCGGTTAATAAATCATGTTTGAGTGAACATTAATATTGAGCATTATCGCAAAGTTCACAACTGGAAATTCTACATAACACCATTCCTAAATAATCAACGTGTAGTTTTGCTGAAAGGTAATGCACTCGGTCATGTTTACGCTCAGCGTCTAATTGATGATAGGGCAGGTGCTTTTATAGTTTCTAGATCGTAAAGGCTGTCGTACTTGTCGCACTATCTTTTCCCCAGACCTAGCAGACAGGTTCTTTCACCTTCCTGGTAAATATTTTTGGACTAGGTGGACTAAGGGTCCAGTAAAATAGTTTAGGTAGGGTTGGATGTTGGTGAATATTTCTATATTATTAGTTGGTTAGATATATTCAGAAAATTTCGATTAATTAATGAATTGGAGGAAAAGAGTCAGTTCAACATTGTATTGTATTTTTGAATGTAAATTGTTCTGGAGTAGAAAGAATATTTTAATTAAAATTTCAATGGGGTATGTTTTCTATGGTTAAATTCATTTTGTGAAGCATTAATTTCTAGAAAGGGAGAGAGAATGGAATGTAAATTTTTATTTCTATATTATTTCTATACTATACTATTTATTAAATATATTATATTGTTTGACGTTCTTAATTAATTGTCTTTTTTATTATGAATAATAAAAATATTAATAGAATATACGGATAAATACAGGGTGTCTGTACGGATAAATACAGGGTGTCTGTAC
>BGPR01002024.1:29036-83804 GCA_013235015.1 Araneus ventricosus
CGGATAAATACAGGGTGTCTGTACGGATAAATACAGGGTGTCTGTACATATAAATACAGGGTGTCTGTACAAATAAATACAGATTGTCTTTACGGAGGAATACAGGTGTCTGTACGGATGTATACAGAGTGTCTGTACGGATAAACACAGAATGTCTGTACGGATAAATACAGGGTGTCTGTACGGATAAATACAGAGTGTCTGTACGGATAAATACAGGGTGTCTGTACAAATAAATACAGGGTGTCCGAGAATTCTGGGATAAAGTTCAATAATTAGTTTAAAAAAACCTAATAATGTTACAACTACGCTTTTTTTAAATGCGAGAGCAAACAGTTTTTTTTCCAGATAGGTAACGCGCCGTTACGGCGTTCTAAATATTACTACAGCGAGATATTTCCATATGTAATCGCTACCGAATGGCAAAGCCGATACTCGTTTTCTGGTTTCCTTTTTTAGTTTTTCTTGAATATCTCAAAAAATATTCAGTTTTCAACTACATTTGAATGAACAAACTAAAGAGCGTCAAATTCCCTACAAATACATCTTTTATTTTTCTTCTAGCTTTAATATTTTCGCAGATAATGGCTCTCAAAAATGGAAGATTTTCAATAATATACGGTCACCTAGTCCACCGTAAATGTGCGTTTCATATCTGAAAAAAAAACTTTTTTATATGCGGTTACATTTTTTTAAAAACGTAGTTTTATCATTATTAGCTTCTATTTTATTAATTTTTGAAATGTGTCCAATATGTATATTTCGGGTAATGATAATTGCTGAAGAGAGAGTGAGAGAATAAAGTGTTAATCTTAATTTCCTATGAAAACGCTTTCATTCAATGAATTTTATTTTGTTTCAAAACACACTTCTGAAAGCAAATGCTCCACCATAACAAAAGAACACAGTTTTGAAAATTCAATATTTTTTTCTAAGGATACGCTTTGTAAACGCTTTGTAATCATCATCAACAAAGCTCGTGTCTTTTAAAATGAACGTTAAATCAAAAAATCACGTTGTGTTATAAAGAACAGATTCTGACATGCGTACGAGAGCTAATGCTCTTTATTGAGAAAGATAAATATGAGTAGTTGAAATGAAATTAAATTTGCTTATTTGAAGCAAAAATAGATATTTTTATTAGCAGTAAAATATTAAATATCGAAATTCGTTTCGTATGACTTATTTGTTAACTCACATTTCATTAACGTTTCTAAAGCATTTATGGAAATGAGTTGCCATTTCAACTGTCGAAAAATTTCTATTTGTCCATTTTAATTCTGTCTCCGTCTTTGTTATAAGTATTTTCCGTATAGTTACATGGTAATGTAATTGCATTTAAAAATGACTCTTTAAACAAAAACTAATTTTTAACAATTTTGATGCATAAATGTTTTTTTTAACTTAAAGAAAATTATTCATTTTTACATTTTCATAAAAATTTACTCCCTCTTTTTATTTGTAAACACTTTTGTGGCAACAGCGTATTCTTGCATACACAGCCAACCTTCTTGTGCATGCGTAGTAGAGGAATTGAGTCCTATAAAGGTTCGGACATTATCTGTCGTCTCGCTCTTCTAGCACTGTTATCAGTTATGTTTCTGTTGTCAATATCTTAATTTAAATATCATTTACTTTACCTTTACTTTTATCTTGTTACGTTATTAAAGTTGTTATTGTTACTATGAGTTAACTTCTTTAGAGTTTCATAATATATCCTCACTCCTGCACGAGCCAGTTAGTGCATGCATTCCTGTATGCGGTGTTCGTGTCTTACAAGTTACCTTGAATAAATAAATGCAGTAGCTAGCGATTATAATTATGTTGGTTCATTAACACCGCATCGAATTTCAAGGAGAAACCTAAAAGCGCACCCTCCTAAACATTAAACTTTTTTACAATCTCCTATTTTGTAGCAATTAAAAATTTCCAAACTATTTATAGTTGATATAAACGAACTTAATGAATATAGTAACTAATGTAAGGAAAAAAATAATAGCCGAGATTAAAGGAAAAGCAAGAATAACTAATTTAAAAGGCAGGGGTGAAGATTCAGGTAGTTTCTTTCACTTTACAAATAATAATCGCAACTGGTTTTTGTTCGCTATTTTAGTGTGGAAATTTTGCTTCATAGAGGGTGCTTTGTCCTTTTATGGGAGAAATAAATATATTTAACCAAGGTAGCGTTTTTAAATCTTTGTTTGAGTTTTCTAATTGTATGAGTTAGATCTAAAACTAATATTCTGTGAAAAATGGTCTGAATATATCATATCAGAAATATGAAATAAAACTGTCAGAATCAAATTGAATGCGAAACACAAATAAAATCTAAAACATGAATTTGACAGTTAACTCTCCGTTAGGCGAGGCAGACCTCTTAGTTTGCTCGAGTATATTTTGTTCTCCCCTTGCTGTTTCGAGAATTCCTGCCTCTGGATCAAACAAAAGAGTTTTAATCTGCTTTCATGGAATCCAGAGATATCCTTCTCCCCTTGCTGTTTCGCGATTTCTGCCTCTGGATCAAACAGAAAAATTTTAATCTGCTTTCATGGAATCGAGAGATATCCTTCTCCCCTTGCTGTTTCGCGATTCCTGCCTCTGGATCAAACAGAAGAGTTTTAATCTGCTTTCATGGAATCCAGAGATATCCTTCTCCCCTTGCTGTTTCGCGATTTCTGCCTCTGGATCAAACAGAAAAATTTTAATCTGCTTTCATGGAATCGAGAGATATCCTTTTATAACAGTGGATGAAATCTGGATACATCACGATGAACCTGAGACAAAGGAGCAATCAAAATAGGGAGGTGCAAGAAAGGATTAACCCTCTAAACCCTCAAAAAGTGAAAACTATTTATTATGATCTAAACCTTCATCTATCCCATTTTTAACATTGAATGCGTAGATTTGGGGTAATCTAAGAAAAACTGACAAAACACCTCACTTCACTTCAGTTTTTTCCTCCTAGCAGCCGACACTCCCCCTGAAGGGAGGAGACTTTGCGATTCTCATATCCTTGAGGTCAAAGAAGTATTTGATCAAAGTTAAAAACTTTATAAATTTTTTCTCCTATTTGCCATTTTTAGGTCTAGTTGCAATGGATTATATGTTTTCTTTCGACATAATCTTCAGATTACTATTATTTTCTGCAGAAAGCAAGTAAAAGTTTCCTTATTTAAATATTACTATTATTCTCTACAGAAAGCAAGTAAAAGTTTCCTTAATTAAACGTTTATTAAACAAGAAAATCGAGGTGAAAAAATTAAGTTTTATTTTTAAACATCAAATTTTTTAACGAAGTCATAATAACTCATAAGAAAAAAATATGAAGAAAAATACACAGACAGTGTTCAGAGTGAGAAATTCCTATTGATATTTCTACCGCTAAGGTAATTATAATCTGACCAGTGATTCTCGAAAAATCGATTCAAATTATTTAAAAAGTAAAGATTTAAAATGATGGAGGATGATATTTACGCAGTTTACTTTTCTCTCTAACATGCCTTCTTTAAAATATTTTCACACTTCTGTGCAGCTGCTCATTAAGCATTAAGGCAGAAAATATGCAAAAGTGTCACTGTCACAAAATATTTATACAAATAAAAAATGCTGATGTACAAACGAAAAATAAAAAATTAATACAGCTTCAAAGAACTAATACATCTAGACATAAAACTTTAACGACCGTCATCCCTGATTTTCATATCGTAAAATTTCACTTCGTTAAAAATCTTGAAATTCCTTAACCAAATTCCACTGAAAAAAGTCAGAGGTATAAAACGCCTAATAACGCAAAACTACGCATTTTGTCCCATCCTAATTTCTTTAAAAAAATATTTTAAAATTTATTCAAATGGAAAATGATTTGTTTTCCTTTTCACCTTACTTGTTTATATTCAATTAGGGAATTATTATAAAGTAATCTTTTAAATAAAATATTATCATTGACCTATATAATGATAAATGAAAATAACGTTTCAAACCCAATTAAAAGTGTAATAGACTGAAGCGAAAGTAAAAATCTATAGTTCATAAAAAATATCCATTACCAGGTTGCATAGCAAAAATGTTCATTTGGGATATTTAAAAATGTGTTTCACTAAAAACTCATTTGCCTAATAAGATAACATTATTTTATAAATAGCATCCAGGTAGTAATAAACAAAAGTATTATTACTAATATAATAGCCCAGATCCTCCGGTAACGCTCTGACGTCACCAACAATAAAACTCGCGCCATAGCACTGCGAGACGTTAAAAAGCATTATTTCATTGTTAGAGAACCTAAATTTCAGTCATTTTAAATTTAAAAGAGTAATTGTCGTTCTAATTTCAAATTTAATAGCTCTAAAATAGTGAAATAAAATTCTCTATCGATTGACATAAAATTTATCTCGCTATGATCAATAGTTCCAGAGAAATTCTAAATTATATTAATCCCATATTTCAAATTTAATTTCCGTTTTCTAATAGAAAGTAGTATATTACGTCAGTGGTATATCATGCGCGTGATATAGTTTGGACGCCAAATTGTATCTGAATGCAATCGCGGCGATGTTGTTTTCTTGCCACGAATTAAATTAGCCACCAGTGACGTGAATCTACCATTCATTCTCAACCGCCGCCAGTTCCCGTTAATTCCAGCTTACACGATGACTATCAACAAATCGCAGGGGCAAACTTTCGTTCATGTTGGAATTTACCTCGATGAGCCTGTCTCTTCACATGGACAGCTCTATGTTGCACTTTCCAGGTCTAGGATTCCCAATCACGTTAAAATTTACGCAGACATCTGAAGTACAAGGAAAATTATTAAACAACGAAAAATACTTCACACGGAATGTTATTTACCAAGAGGTTTTTTGAGTAAAGAAATATATAAATAAAAAAAAATATTTCCTGTCATAAAACATATGTTTATTTTATTTGTTTTCAATCAATGTTAAACATTTCTCTCGCATATATATCTATTTAAACACATCAAATTTGAAGGGAAACCTCTCGAATGAAGAGGCAATTTGTACCCCTCAAATCATGACGGGTGATTTTCTAGTTTTATAATAATGGCCAAGAGAAAATGAAAGAAATATCCTGAAACATATTGATATAATAATTCTTTATTTCCACTGAATATTAGCATTGATATATGTATCAATATAAAGATAATTTTAAAAACCAAAGAATTTTCAAAGATTATATAGGATTGCAGAAAACATCAAAAAATCCGAGACGTTTGCATCCGGAAAAAAAGTAATGTTATGACTCAATTGAAAGTAGGTGGCTGGATAGTTACCAAAATTTTTGAATGTGTAGTTAAATGGTATAAATATTACCATGGAATTTTGATCATTGATATTTAAAAAAGAGGAAATATTTAATGCTAGGGATAAAAAGAAATCTAATTTTAATAGACGATTACGACGACTATCAGAGCTATAAAAGTTTCATAGAATTCTGAAGTTTAAAAACAGCTTTTCAGACGTGGGTGTTTAAAAAAATATTTCATTCATAGCGCTTTCATTCCGTAGAGCAACCAGTTTCGCAAAAGAGAGGTTTCATCATTTCATTCATGAATTCCCGCTATTTTAACGGACGTTCTAAAAGCTTTGCAAAGTCAAATGTTGAAACTCGTATGTCCATTGAAGGTTGTACTTAGACACGAAAATATAAAATATCGTTCACAAATTGAGTTGGTAAATTAGAATAAAACTTTCGCATTCGATGAAAAAGTTCTCATTTATTTCGAAGAATTTAGAATAGAAAATAAGACAGAAGTTCAGATGATAAACTGAGAGATCATGATATTTCCCGGATTTTATTATGAGTAATTTTTATTTAATTATGTTAAATCTAATCTAATTTCGATAGATTATTATGATGGCTATTACAACTATGAAAGTTTCAAAGAATTCTGAAGTTTAAAAACAACTCTCCAGACGTAAGTGTTTAAAAAAATTATTTGGTTCATAATGCTTTCAATCCTTATAGCAACCGATTTCGCAAAAGACAGGTTGCAGCATTTCATTCATTTCCCGCCTTAAAATATTTTAACGGACGTCTTAAAAGCTTTGCAAAGTCAAATATTGAAACACGTATGTCCATTGAAAGTTCTAATTAGAGACTAAAATATAGAAGATCCTTTACAAATTCAGTAGGTAAATTCGAATACGAGTTTAGCATTCGATAAAAAGTTATCATATATTTCGAAGAATTTAGAATAGAAAATAAGACAGAAGTTTAGATGAATACCTCGATAAACTGAGAAGTCAAGATATGTTCCCGAACATATTATGAGTAATTTTTAATTTCTTTTGGTAAATCCTGTAATTATAAAATGATTTATGTGTGAATGTATGTGTCTAGGATTCTATAGAAGAGACTAACATATCAAGGACTACCAAATTTGGCGCAGAAAATCCCTGCTTAGTGTGATGTTTTGCGAAGATATTTTGTTAAATGTTTTGAATCATATGAAGCTCAAATGTTGTTGCATTTTAAAGAAAAATGCTCATAACTTCCAATAATTCAAGAAGTAAAGAAAAGAAAAAAAAGAAACATTCTGTTAAAAATTTGAATTTTGCCTCATTAATGACGCAGAGACGATTATGTTCATTAAAATTATAAGTAAAATACACCTAAAATTTCTTTAACTTTCAATTAATTAAAATTACAAGAAAAACGCTCCGAGGTACCCATTTCAGCATTAAGAAATATGTTTGTGCCATATTCGGTAATTAGAAATATGTGGTCTATCCTACAGAGCTGGGGGCATTATTTCCTTTTTGTTATTAGAGATTTCCGTATTGCATTAAATTCAATTTTAGACTAAGTATATAGCAATTCTTTTCATTTAAGTTAATATTTGTTCAATATTTTGACGCATTTAAATACGTTAGTTCTTGAGTCTAAAACTTTTGTATTTCTGATTGTCCATCTCATATTATCTGACAGTATTTTTGTGTGTTTTCACAATTTACATAACTTTTGAACGTGGTTTCGTAATTCTGTAAATAACCATTGGAAACTAAACTATAAATATGAAGTAGTTGCCTGTGGGGAACATTCAGTAAAATACATCAGCTTGATTAAAAACGTTCTTTGGAGGCAAAGTATGTAAACTACCTTTTATTACGTATTATAGCGGTTGCAATTCACTGCCTTCTCCTTTTTATGGTAGGTGGCGCTACTAGAGCCATCCGGGTTTTCCCATGATGCATCTTTCTCTTTTTTCTGTGTACTTGTCTTGTGTTGTTGTTCTTTGTCTTGCGTCTTGTACCTTTTATTGAGTTGTGTCGTGGAACTTAGCCATCTAATAAAAATGGTTCCTGAAATTGAATTAATTCTTCAACAGCGGCATTCCATATAAAAATGAGTCTCGTCCCTCTACAGTATGAAATATGGATAGAATCAAATCGGTGGATTATTTTTCAAAAGTGTATGATTAAAGTTATCAGTCCCAGAAATAATTGCAATATATAAAAGTATCATAATTTGGCTGTAAAGGATTTCAGTGAATTTCTCGTTCAGCAAACGTCATTCCACAAAAATAAGACTTTTGAGAAGAAAAATTAATTTTATTGAAAGCTATTAATTACTGAATGAACAATTCGTTGGGAGGTTTAGTGGATAATTATGATAATTCTAATGTTTTAAAGACATCATTGGGACAAGAACTTTAAAAAACCTTTCTAGGTTGCGAATGTTATTAATTTTGTAGTATTTCAAAGAAGAATAATGCATAAACATTAACAAAAAATATTCAAACTTTTTAGATTTTATCTTTCATATTATGTCTTCAATAACTGAAAGACTATGAATAGATTCATTTAGTTTTATATTCTAACGCAGGACTATAAATTATAATCCGAATCTCCTCCTACAAAAATTGCATAACAGTCAAAATCAAATGCGTAAAGAAAGTTTTCAAATAAAGCTAAATATACCATTATTTGCTTGAAAACAAAACAGAAATTATTTTAATGTTTCTTGACAAAGTAACTTTCTTTCTGTTATATATACTCTAAACGTGCATAAAAGGCTAGAGTTTTACTGACGAAAACACAGAGAAACAATTTTAAGGGATCATTCATAACAGATGGAGAAATTTACTTAATTTTGTGGAAAACATTTATAAGGTAAAATTTCTATTAATTTTAAAAATGTACAAATAATTAATCAGATTTAAGGTTCTTACAAATACTTTATAGGTTGTATGAACAAAGGCTTTATAAATATTTTCAGACAGAAAATATTTATAAGATAGAAAAGGGAGACCCTCTGCACTACGCAACTTCTTGTGATCTTACGTCATCTTTTGATTTTTCCAAACCAAGTGCAGAAAATACTCTTCTTTGATGGAAAAACTTACTTTTTAATGAACTATCAAGAATAAAAATATCTAAACTGGTATCTTTCCTCACTGATAATGAGGACCTCATAAAACAGCCACCGGACGCAACCAGTTCATCCGACTCCGACCCAGATTTCTCTCCTTCACCAAGACCTCAGACTGATGGACCTCGACCCTCTAGAGGTCCAATACCAAGGACCCTAATCAATCCTCATATAAGTTTTTAAAAGCAGTAAACTTTTGGAGACAGTCTTAAAACTGTTTCTGATTCACGAGTTTTTCTTTTCACTTGCAAATAGCACATTTTTATTAGCTTTTATACTTCTCACATGTATTTCATCCATGTTTAAACACACTGTCTGTATTTTTTTAAATTTTTTTGTTCGTTAAAGTTTTTACGCACACACATCCAAACTGCACACCGGAGGTTTTTATCTCTGGAGTCAAGGGTGTGTCGTAGTGTAAAGTATCTGCTAATAATTCAATTTGGCAAGGATGGATGTGCGATTAATATCCACCTACACGAACTAGACTAAAATATTCATTTCTACCAAGTTTTGAAATAAATTTGTAATAACAGGAATTATAAAATGAATTATCAAAGATAAATGATGCAATTTAATCTATCCTTGTTGAAGCCATGTAATAATAATAGTGTAATGGTAAAAAACCTACCTCATTAAACTTAAATATTCTAGTTAAGGAGATGCAATTTTGTGGTCTTATAGTTTGAATAAAACAAACAGATCGAATACAGCTTATAATAAAAACTTAAAGTTATGTGCGGAACACTCCACTGAAGTGATTATAGCTGAATAAAATAAATTTCAAAACTATCAAGCAAAACAGAGCTTGAATATGAAAGACAATATTCGCGACTAAATTTGGAGTACTGGAAATTTCCGGGGCTATTTTAAAGCCTTCTCTTTAATTAGTTCTGGTCTGTTTTAAATACCTTAAATTATTGGTAAAATATTATTCGAGATCTAGTAACGCAAATATTTCCGGCATACGGAAAAACTGTCCCGTTAAAATTGTGTCGATCAAAGATCGATTACAGATCACTATTCTTATTTTATGATTCTAAGACATTTCTTTGAAAAATAACAAAAACACTCACTTTGGATAAAAATGCAAACATAATATTAAGCTTATTGATCATTAAAAGAATTCGTGTTTTTACACTGCCATGCTTTTTGCAATAATACAAATTAATAAATGCAATACGAATTAGAATTAGAGTATAATTTTCCAAATGCATGCAAGGCATTCGAAAAATTCTCATTTTGAAGGAACTGGAAACAGTTTTCTTCAAAGGTTGAAATAAAAAAAAAATTAAAAAACGAGACAATTTTCTATTTTTTGAGTTTCTACTGAAAAATATGTTGCAGAATGAAGTAAATGTTTGAAAATATTATCACTGGAGTATATGACGGCTGTGACAAGTATACCGGTCCTTTGAAAATGGAATATCGAAAAGCAAACAATTTAGGGAACTAGAAAGAAACTGCAATATCATCGCGGTGTATCACAATTCATGGGTACAAGCCCTTTGATACATTTTATCTGAAAGAAAAAAAAATATTTTGCCATCTTCCACTTGAAGTAAATGTTTTTTTTAAAAAACAAGAAAACGCAAAGTTACCAGATCAAGCAGAACGAAATTCATAGTTTTGCTGGATGTAACAGAATGATAATTTTTTTGTATTTGAAAAAAATCTTCATATTTTATTCCAATTAAATATATTTTAATTTTTTTCTGTATTAAATAAGAAGGCTTGAAAGCCGCAGGAAAAAATTTAGAACTAGTAAAGAAAATTTATTTAGTTATAAGAGTATACTTTTTCTGTAGAAAACTAAACATGACGTAAGTGAAATAAAACGATAAAATGTTCTGGCATTCTAATCTTTTTTTCTATATCTTATTTTCTATATTTTTTCTATATATCTAATCTTTTTTTCTATAGGTTGTAATGCAATATTCCAAATTTAGTAGGAGAACAATTCGAGTCAAGATTATTTTAAATTTAACTTGATATGAAATAGTTTATAAAAAAGTGTGGTTTGCATCACTTCTTTCAAACGATCTATAACACATTTTCTGAAGTCTTCAGAAGAAACTTCTTTTTAGGTTCGCAAAAGTTTTAGTTCTTAAAGCAAAATATCTGTTATAACATTTCAAAATATGAAAACAAACTAAAGAAAAAGATAAATCATTAGAAATATACAACTAAATGCTGAGAATAACTATCATATTATTAATGACAGGGTATAAATTGTTCCAAAATCAGACATTTTAAAATTTTGAAATAGATTAAGGTATGTGACTACCCCAAATTCCTCGTTTTGCTGAAAATTTTCGAAATTTGTTTTATTTGTCCATTTTATAGGCCATACATTTATGTATCTAAAAATGCTTTATTTTTTTCTGCTGTAATTAGAAGTAAAGTTATAGCATTAATAATAAACCGGACGTGACAATTCTGATACTGGAAGTGGCAATTTAAAGAGGCTTAAAAATACAAACAATTAGTTTGAAAAAATATTTTTTAATTCTCAAGCAATATATTGTCTAAAAATATAGATTTAAGCTTCCATTTCTTATTTTTATTATTTTATTGGTTTTTGGCGACGTTTTTTAAAAAGAAATACAAAACAACAATAATTACAACAGTAACAATTATTTTTTGGCGCTCAAATTGCAGTTTTATAATTTAATTCCATTTATTTTGAACTGTTACCTGTTCTCAAGTGTTTTTAAATGTAAATTTATCCATAGATGCTTAAAAATTACATGGAAATTGACAAAAAGCTAATTCAGATATCGAGACGGCATTCACTATCTACTACACAAAATTATTCAGAAAAAATCTAAAAAGCTTAAAGAACACAAAAGTAATTTAAAATCAACTAAAAGAGGGTTTGGCGAGTTTTAAGATTCTAAGGCGTGTACAAAATTTTTTGTACTCTATGAAAATCTTTAAAAGCGTTTTCTGAAAAGTTGTGCTTTTCTATATTTTCCTTCGCGGCAAACATCATTTTGGAAAATGTTTTTAAGATATTAAAATGAAATTTGGCCAAAATGTTTTATTTGTTTCTAGCTATGCTTTGAACTAGAATCTAAGCTCTCTGCCTATATTTATTTATTTAAATGACTTTTTAGTGAGAAAAATCGATGATATTTTTAAAAGAAATTCGAGTTTGTTCACAAAGTTTGGAATATCTCCAAAACTCTTCGAGGTATTCAAAATATTTTAGTTCATAACACAGATAAGCATGTTAGCTATATACTGCGCAAATATTGATGAAATATATTCAATAGAACTTGTTATAGGAGGTTTGGCGTAAGTGCAAATTTTCACTAAAATTTTGCTAAAAATTGCCTATATTTTAAAAGTCAACGAAATTTCCAATGAAGTTGCATTGGAATTCTTAGTTTTATAACTCATTTTAATTAAAAACATGAATGTTTCATTAAAATTTAAAAATTTTAAAAAAAGTGCTCCGAAGTGCAATCGCACAACACAAATTTATATTGATAAAAAATTGAAGAAGTCATTAGAATTTCACTTTTATTGATTAAAACAGTACTGAAATTATAACTAAAAATTATATATTTTACTTATTATAATATTTCATCGTTCATTTTAAAAAGAATATCCTAAAAACTATAAAATGCAACAGATTAATAGATAATCTTCTGATGAGATAGAGCAGTCTCATTTCTCTAACCCTGATCACCAGTTCCTAATTTTAAACACAAACTGGGTTATACTTTATTTCAATTTCAATGATATTGCTTAAGGCATTTGCCAAGACTGATTATTTGTCCATTGTCTGAATAAATATGCATTGTTTCCTAACTGTCATTTGTTTGTTTTGAATAATTATCCAAAATCATTCTACATGCAAACTAAAATTAAATATGCAATGAATTGAATAATTTTGTTTTTGTTATACTTAATTAATATGATAGGTCACAGAAAAATAACTCATATTTTAAAAATAATTTTTTTAAAATTTTTGCGGAGATACCGAAACTTTAAAATTGTTTGACACAAATAAATCAGTGCTATCAACTCTTTGTCTGTCCAATTTTTTAAATCGCTACCCTATTAGCACAAGATGCCGTACAATATTGCTACGATATCCGCACGATATTGTGCGGTATTCAGAATATCGAATAACATCGTGAGGATATAGTATAATATCTTGTGCTAATAGGGTAATTGGAAGCAATGTTCGCAAACATTTTCAAATACGGTTGAACGAAGCATATTTGATTGTTGTTCAAGGCTTTAATAGTGTAACACAATGTAACGCTGTAATAGATCTAAGTAAACACAATAGCTTGCGAAAATCGTAGGGTGCAACGGAAAATTGACATACTTCCAACCAACGGAAATCGTGGGATAAGCAGTCAGAGGATTAATGTATTAGGAGAACCGGCTGGTCACAAAAACGTCTAGTTCACAATACAAAATTGACTACTATTTATTTCCATTTAGCTGATATGTGTAAAACATCCATCAAGATTTATTATTTGTTGTGTTGCTGTAACTGTTTGGTTTTAAATGCTATTGATTTTAATTTGGTTATCGTTTGCATGTGTTTTGTGTTTGTAATGTTTAGTTTTTTACGTCTTTGCTCTTTGAGTTCTTGCGTTTTGTGTTTTTGCTCTTAATCTTTTTGTGTTTTTAATGTTAAGCTTTTCGTGTTTTGCTCCTTTGCGTTTTGTGTTTCTGCTCTTTATCTTTTTGTGCTTTGTGTTTTTGCTCTTTATCTTTCTGCGTTTTGTGTTTTTGCTCTTAATCTTTTTGTGTTTTGTGTTTTAAATGTTAATCTTTTTGTGTTTTGTGTATTTAATGTTAATCTTTTTGTGTTTTGCTCTTTTGCGTTTTGTGTTTTTGCTCTTAATCTTTTTTTTGTGTTTTTGATGTTAATCTTTTTATGTTTTGCTCTTTTGTGTTTTGTGTTTTTGCTCTTTATCTTTTTGTGCTTTGTGTGTTTTCTCTTTATCTTTTTTTTTAGTTCAGTGTTGTAAGCGATGATTTTTAAATTGTTCTGCTCACTCTTTGGGATTCTTTGTAAACACTTTTTAAATGTAGTTCATTTCTTTTATTTTATGTTTCACCTCCGGCCTGTGAAAGGCCTTACACCCTCTTGGGTAGGCTGGGCCGGATCAGGTTGTAAATAAATAAATAAATTTATTATTTGCATACCGTCTCCAAGAATGTTTATTGTTGTGTCCTAATTGCAATTTCTTTTCTTTGTGTAATCATCCAAAATAAATACAATCAAAACAAAAAATGAAACTACACTGAATTGGCAAATTTTATTTTCCGACTTACTAAACTAGTATGCCAACCCACAAAATAATTAATTGTTGTTTGAAGATAAAAATAAATCGCCTTTTGCCTTTCCGAAAAAAACCGAAGTAAGAACCGAAATTCGACTGAAAATATAAGCAATGCTACTGTTCTTCAAATCATGTACTTTAAGAAAATTTCTCAGGGGATCCACCCGAATGCAACAGTGAATCGATTAATCGAATTGTTCAGAATCCGCGGGACGTTAGAAAAGCCGTTCTTCAATGCATTTATCAAATTAAGTGCCAAATCTAATACTGGCATTCGGAAGGATTTTCACCTACCAGCAATTTCTCAACCCATGTCTTAGTGTTGAAATAAAATATCTACAAGAAATTTATTTTTCCCTTAATTCCAAGATTTATTGAAGAAGTTGCCTCAAAGTTAATACATTACTTTTATTTTTCAAATGCTTTTATTTCTTGCTCTTCATTAGGTTAGTCTACAAGGTATATCCTAGAACTTAACCGCTTAACTTAAGAGCCCGAGAATACTCGTGCATCGAATTATCGAAATTTTAGTCTTATAAACAAAAATTGAATCATAAATTAGCTTTATAATTTGACACAAAAATTATGTAGGATCCATAAACATCTTAAGTATCCTATGCCTTCTTATATGAATGAAAACGACAGCCCCTTTCCAAAACAGGAGGGGTCATCTTATTAGATAACAAAGAAAACTATTCAGTTAAGTGGTTAATATTAATCATCGGTTTTAGATAAAAATATTTCCGTACAGATTCTAGATGTATTTTTGTACAGTGACCTCTCACTTATATGCGCTCCCTTTTATATGCGTTTTTCACTTATGCGCGTTTTTTCGCTGTCCCGGCCAGAAATATAGGAAAACAATGATAACTCTTATTCATTTATGCGCCGCACGAAAAACGCACCTCTCACTTATGTGCGTCTCGAGCATTTTCTTAGTTCAAAAAGCTTTTTTCAGCAGAACAAAAACCCTTTTTGCTCTACTTCTAGGAATGCATTCCCTCGCCCTTCCTCTAGTGTTCAGATTCCAGAAACACATTCTTCTAAATTATACACAGGGGTGTACGTGGAGGTTCTTGTGATTGACGTCAGTAAAAGTCGCATTGATACAGCAGCCAGTTAGAGAGGTTAGTACGATACGTAACCACGTGGCATTGATCGCTAAAGAAAGAACCATCTTTGGAGTTTCGATTAGATGGTTACGTTTTAAAATGGCGAAAAGAACGAAATTGTCGCTTTCGTTTAAAATAGATGTTATTACAAAAATTCGAAGAAAATCCTTGCACCTCGAAAATAGCTTTAGCGAAGCATTTTAATGTCCCAGAATCGACACTAAGATAGATTTTCAAAAATCGGGAGCATTTCCATTTTCTTTGTTTTCTTAAAAACAATTAACGGAAGTTATACACGTATTTGCGTTTTGAAACTAATCTTATTCACATTTATCAATAGTATATACATAGTATTAATTAACAATATATGAACACTGTATTGATGTTTCACTTTTAAGCAGTCTTTTGTGGTTTTTCGTTGTCCCCTGCGCCTGCGCATAAATGAGAGATCACTGTATATGCCTAAACCATTTATCCGTTACTTTTAGTAACTTGTAGCCCGTGACTTTAGTTTTTAGATATCATATGTATTATTTAACGCCAGGTATTAATAAACGCTTACTTTTGAAAAAAAAAACATGGATTTTTGAAACAAGAGATCTTGAGACAAGATTATTCTCTCAAATTTTGTAAGAAAAGAAAATGTTGTATTATATAAACGATGAGTAACATTTATCTTTAATCTTTTATTATTATATATTTCATTATTTAAGAATTTTTCCGCCATGAGAAAACGACGTATGACACGATCTTATAGAATGTTTTATATGGAATTTTTAAGTATTATGTCTATACATTATTTAGATCTAAACATATAACGGTCTCAACCGTTATATTGCGACGCTGGAAATCAGAACTACAGTCGACGCACGTTAAAACGACCTTCTGCGTCCCACAGCAAAAGGTCTTTATAACGAGTGGTCGCTATAGTCGATAAAATGTGCACATGCACGCTCAGCAGTTCCGTAAGAACAGGCTATTTTTAAAGAGATTCCAACTAAATACTCAAATTATTTTTTATCATTGGTATTAAAAATAAAATTTATCAATTAAATATATATATATCAAAAATAGATTCGAAAGTAGAAAATAAAGGAATTTTGGAAAAATACCGGGAAGAGTGTCCGCTGAATTCGGACGTTGTATTGGGATTAGACGACACTGGACTGTCGTTATACCGGAAGTAAAATAACACGGAGTGCGTAGGAAAACACAGTTGGGGATTTTATCATTGGTCGTTATAATGGAATGGTCTTTATAATGTGTGGTCGTTATAACGAGAGTCGATTGTATTTAAAAATTTGAACACACGTGTCTGCATTTCGGGTGATATTCATTGAGGTTCTTCGAATGCTGTATGAGGTATTATTTTATCCATCATTTTTTATTTTATAGAATAGTTAATGGTCAGAAATTTTTCTCTTATTAATCCCTGCGTCCTACAGAAAAAAGTGTCCTGGTCTAAAGTGGCAAATTTCAATTTGCTGACATGTTTTGCAGACAATTCCTTATCAAAATTTTTAACAAGGTCTCAATTATCAGGATAACATAACAGGTATATTTAAAATTGTGCGATAACCGTCGCGTTATTTAATTCCTCGATTAAAATATTTTATTTTTTTAAAGTTATTGTACTATCAAGTTTTCAGAATCATTCATTAATAGTGTTGGAAGAGTCTTACTGTGGGTGTATGGTGTAAACATTCCAAGAAGCAGGATAATGGAGAATGAAGGTTTATTTACAAATATGCAGGAAAACACGTAGCTCAGGTAAAGGAAACAATAGTCCTTGCACAGATTACCAATGTAAGCAGACAGCAATTCACAAGTAATAACAGTTCAGCACTTTGTTATCTAACAACACAAACAGTCAGCAAATAACTAGTAACGACAATAACTGCACTTTCAATAGCGCTCGGCTCACCAGCTTCCTAGCTCGCACTGCGGACGAACTCCAAAGACGGTCGCGCTCCAAGGCGATCCCAGTCGAACAACACACACCCCGTCATCCAAGCGCTCTCCTTATATAGTTCTCCCCGGAAGGCCGTGACGTCACATGGAATGATCTAGTACATTCAAGCGTATCTTCTCTCCTAATGGAAATATCGAGAAGATTCCAGCACCTTTGAGATCCCATATTTCGTCACCAAATTTCCCCAAAGTCGCCAAATTTGTCGCCAAGATCGGGGAACCAGACGCGGCTGCTGCTAGTCATCCTATACTTATCCCTGTAAAACTCTCTTCCCAACCATAAGACTCACATTTCTGGGAAGCGACTTTCCATGTTTGTAACATTAGAAATCAATTTACTTGTTTATAATTGCTTTACTAAGAAAACTACTTCTCTGCTTTTAGAATTCAAGAAAATCATTCTAATTAATGAACTTATTTGAGTATTTTTTGGCGGATTCTTAAACGAATTGTGTTGTGTTCATCAAATCTTATTACATTTTTTATTATTTCGTTTCGTTAAAGTAATGTTTTCCGGCAATAGATTCAAGACTTTCTTTCTACTTAGCTGCAAATACATTTTTGCAACTTACTTTAAAACAAAAACTGCACAATCTAAAGAAATATCCTTAGTTATTTTATTTCCAATAATAATCAAGCCGTTAATAGAATAATGGTTCAATACAACTAGTTCAAATTATAAAACAAGAGATCTATTATTCTAGTCAGAACAGACATAATATATTTATGGATGTGGCAATTTAATTTAGTAATGTCATAAATCACTATTCAATTTCATTGTATTAAACTGCGTCTTTTCTGTGTGATCTGAATATTTAATTAAAGTTAAGGTTTGCGTAGGAAAGCTGAATAATTTCAGCGGTTTAAAGTTAGTATCTTATTAACCTTAGGGACCTTGGTTTCGTATGAAACATTCTCTTTTAGAACTGTTTTATTAGGCCGGCTGTAATTCTATGTTGGTCGTTTAATAAAAGTACATATATAATAATATATAGTTATATCTGCTAAAAATATTAGAAGGCAGCTCTAGCGCTAATATTTTTCTTTTAGATTTATACACAAGTTAACTTTGTTGTCAAGAAGAAAAATTAACTAACTGCGCCCCTGTAAGTGTGAAAAATATTTATAAAATAATCCAGGTATTTACTCTAAATCTGTGTAAATAGCTATATCAGGCATCGTCACTTCTTTTCTTCATATATAAGTGTGTGAAGCTCTCATTAAAGACAATTATCTTAAAATGGTATGAAATTTGATGGCAGCTTATTTGTTTAAATATATTTTAACCCTGTTCTAGTGCATATTCGCGGATTTTAACTAATGCCACGAGGTGACATTCCTGTATTGTATATATATATATATATATATATATATATATATGTATAAACTTAACATTTTCCTAATTTTAAAAACGCTTCTTAACTGTTAAATAATAAAATTATTTCTACTTAAGCAACGGTATAAAAATAACTACCACTGTAACTGGAAAAAATCCGGATTTAACAGGCTTCCAGAGTAAGGGAATTTCCCCGTTTCTCCGTATAAAAACCCGCTGCGATGTTGTAACAGCCCTTCTTCACCATGTAATTCCTTTCCGTCAAAACGCTGCCTTTGCGCGTAAGTTTAATTCATGGCCATGGAATGGAATTTAATTTTAAAGATATTATTATAACTATTAAGTTTATATATAATCTACATTATCACCTTTTAAAATGGACAAATAGAAACTGAAATAAAGTATTGATTGGATCAACGACTGCCTTCTTATTCAAGATATTTGCTCTACACTTAACCTACGAAACATCATTATATATATATATATATATATGTGCCATGTAAATAATCGAAATGACCTGTCAAGCGAAATGTGGTAACCCAACTAAAATGAATTTACTTCTTTTATGTTTTAGTCTGTTTCCAGAATAAATGCAAAGTTAAATGATGTCATAACTCACAACTTTGTATTGACTAAAGAAAAGAAAACACGGACATTCCACAGCTGAGTAAAATGGAAATTCTTATGTACGTCATTGCTTATTCCATTACTGAAACGTGGAAGATGTATGAATATTTCTGAATGTAATTTTGAAATATTTCATCATATTTTTCATGGCTTCTTCTATGGCCAAGAATAAAAGAGACGGAAAATTTTATTTGAAAGGCAGAATCAAGCTTGAAAACCTATTTTTATTCTTAAATTTCAATAAGATAATATATTTTTAATAGGAAACGAAATAATCTGAATACTTTTTGCCTTTATTAAGGTATCCGACTGTGTTCGGAGACATTTTTTTGAAAAATAACTTTTATATATTTTTTATTGTTATTTTTCAACTGCATATGTTGTAAAACTATGAAAATATTGTAAAATTAGGCTTTCAAAATAATATATTTTTAAAAAAAACTGAGAAATTTAAAGAAAAAATGACTAAAATATTTGCCTTACGCTAACAGCCATAGACAAAATTATATTCTAAATATACATAATTCCTTGTAGGAGTACATTTTTATGACAGTTATCTGTGTTATGCTCTAAAATATTTCTTGTACTTCAAAATAGTTTTGAGATATAGCTGAACGTAGTTACTAAACTGGTAATTTTTCATAAAAAATGCTTTTCGTTTATATTTAAGCACTTAAAAATAATACTTGATTTTAAAATTGTCCTTAGTTTTTAGAGGAAAACATCAAGCGCATTACAGAAAACAATCTCAGAAAATTTCGTATCAATACTCGAGTAACTGTTTGAGAAATCATTGTTACGGTCGACAGTTTTCCTCAAAAATATCATTTCTCAGAAAACGCATTTAAAGTTTTCACGCAACATAAAATAATGCTTACAGTTCGGTAATGAAACAGCTGTAACTCCATTTGTAATTCACGTAGAGTCAAAAGTGAGACAGTTTTAGAAAGCTGATTAAACAGGCTACAAAATTAAGTCATATTTTTTTTGATAATTTCATCAAAAACGACGATTTTAAACCAGTCGGATACCTTAAATAAATTGAAATGCCTCTATTCATTATGAAACAACGTTTAATCAAATCCGTGGCACTTATTGATATAAATATGATATTGCTTTTCGACGAATATTTCTTCATATCACGATGATGACTGATGAGCGATATTTATTTGAAAGGAAAATTTGTCCATTTATCAAATGAGTGAAAATACTTGAATTCAGGCTACATGCAAATGCGGGTTACGTTAATTTATCAACGTCATGATATCCAATTCAAAGTATTTCGTGTTATGCTTTCTTCTTTAAAACCTGATTTATTCCTCTGGAAAGTAAATTTCCACTTGCTATTAATTATTTAGGTTTCATACAGCCTTTATAAAGAATTACTATTTTTGTATAATTATATTCCTTAGAGAAAAGATTTATTACATTTTATTGAAAAAGGATATTTTTCTGTATTGCTACTTTTCGTATTAAATCTTTTTTTTTTCGTTGTGAAACGTAATTCTTCGTAAATGTAATTCTTTAAATTCTCGTTGTTTTCTTGAAACGTCTTGAAATATAAACTGCAAACAGTTTCATAATTTACATTCCAGTCTCAGACGAAACGTTTGTAAAAAGATTTATTATTTATTTATTTATATACTACACAAACTTTTACTGGTTTGAAAGTTTAAAAGAGGGTCGAGAAGAATATGATGACGATCTACGTCTTGACTGATCATGTTCGATAAGTTTTCTTCGATTTCAGAAGGATATTGAACATTTATAGGGTTCAATAATCAACAATCTATATTATACAAGTGTTCTAACTACTCTACATAAAAAGCTTTACTGGTTTGAAAGGTTTAAAGAGGGTCGAGAAGAATATGCTGACGATCTACGTCTTGACTGATCATGTTCGATAGGTTTTCTTCAATTTCAGAGGGATATTTAACATTTATAGGGTATCTGAGGGTTCAATAATCAACAATCTATATTATACAAGTGTCTTAACTACTTTACATAAAAGTTTACGGAGGAAATAACATGATCATTCGAAAAGCCGATCACAACTTCCTCGCCAGGACAAAGTCCCAGCCCCCACTTTTTCGGCCAAGCGCGGGATCCTCATCTTATAACTAACATTCTATTCACCTTAGACCTCTCTCTGTGGTTTCTTTTTATTATCCATGCTCAGAACTAATTAGATTTGAAACTGTAGATATAGTAAAAGTGAATGCGGCAGGCAAAGGTAATTAAACTTTTAACAAAGTAACAAAGAAATTTTTAACAAGTAATTGCCAATAGTCTCTTACATACGGTTCTTTAAACTTTTAACAAAGTAACAAAGCAACTTTTAACAAGTAATATTCAATAGTCTCTTACATACGGTTCTTTAAACTTTTAACAAAGAAACTTTTAACAAGTAATGGTCAATAGTCTCTTATATATGGTTCTACATGCCTATACCTCTGAAATTAAATAGACAAAATGTAATTTGGTCGCCTTGGTGATCAAGATATTTGTCCACATCGTCCGATCCATCAAGTTCCAAATATTGTGATCAAGTAATCGTGCACAGCATGTGTGTTGTGTACGCCATTATACTGGAACCGCATTTAGTTGCGAGAATACTAATAATATCGAGCAGAAAAGTTAGTAAAACTGTGTGCTGAGATGTTGGATATTTCGCGCCGCTGGTGGTAAAAAGTACGATCCGAGCTAAGAATCATCAAACGTCTTCGCTTACATAAAAATAACGAAAGACAATTTTGGACACGAATAAGTAGTCAGATTACTATGCTCACGAACAGAAGTTGTAGATAAACAGCGCCCTCTTACCAACGCATTCGCTTACTGTCGTGTCTTCTTATACGAAATCTTGTTTTGCTATTCTCTGTCTCCTCATAAAACTTGAGCGATCAATACGAAATCTGGTTTTATAGATTAAACTTAGACGCGAAGTTTTTTTTCATGGAATGAAAATGGAAAGGAGTCTATATTAAACTTACACCCTATTCAAATAACCATTTCATTTATGAGTGTACTAATAAATTAAAAAGATTATTTTAATCGCCTTTAAATTTAACCCACTCGAATCTATTTGAGATTTTAAACATATGTTTATTGACTTACGGGATTTCAGCTCTAAATTCCAGGTAAATTTTATATGCTTGAACTGGGGAAGCATATAATGTTTTAAGTTCATAGAATATCAGATTTGCCGATGTGGTGTTCTGATTCACTTCCGAGGAAGCAGCCAGTTGCTATGCATTCTTATCGCTTGAAAATCATCCAATAGGTTTATTTGAGGAAAGCATATTGGCAAGACCATAATAAATGAATCCTCCTACGCATGAAGCTATAAGCAATTAAATGATCTTTGTCGTTGAATCATGATAATTATGCTCGAAGTTTACAGAGAGAAACTCGAAGTAGCAGCCGAAAAACAAGCATAGCTCTGCCTTATTTAAATTTCAGTATGCTTAAAAGTTCAGCTTAAATAATCTGAAATTGTATCTAACTATTAGTAGATAATTTCTGTAATTGTATACAAAAGCAAGTAGTTTTTGAGGTTCTGCTTGAAAGCAGCCGTAAAAAATTTATTTGTTGTATAAATAACTATTATTTCCAGGCAATTAATTAAATAAGAGTTAGACAGCTTGACTGGCAATTTTATGCAACAATTGAATATTTCAAAGGAGAAAAACTTTTCACATAACCAAATGGATGAATAAATTTGGAATCCATACATTAAGATGTTTATAATATAGTATATATATAATTATTATCCCCATAGACAAAAAGTTAAAACACTAAGTTCTCAAGCCAAACAAACATCCAATTTGTAAATTTTGCAATAACCTTAATTTTAACCATAATCCAAATAATGTAAAACTAAATAATGTATGAATACTATAATAAATGAACATAAAAATATAATCGCATTATGACTTAAAATATATAAAAATTGTACATAGAATTAAATTTATTAAAACTTGAAAAGAAAAAGGCAACCTTAATACTGGAATTGGCCAGCAAGGATTTGGACTTGCTCTTCAAGATAAATCTCGTTTCTAGAGCGCTACCCATCCATGAAACCTCATTGTTGGATGAACAGAAGAGGTAAACAAGCCTAAATTATTACAGAACCAGAAGACAGGAAGAGAAATCACTATACTTAAATAACTATTAATAACTCAAAGTATTGCACATAAACAAAGAAATCAAATTTATTTTCAGAAATATTTTAACAATTGTCTAGAGAAGGAAATAAATTCAAACCTATTTCACCAAAAAAATTTACTATGATACCTGTCATTTCGCTAAAGTCTAAACAAAAATAGCAATGACTACAGTTCCGGGGGGAACTGGACAATTTTTTTAAACTTTTTTAAAGAAATGAAAACCATTTTAAATTTAAAATCACACACACATATATATATATATATAAGGGAAAGGAGGGTAAGAGTACGCACCTAGTGGATTTTTCGTTATGAAAATGAGAATTGAAAAGTCGAAAATATACTGAATTATAGTTTATTAACTTAGAAAGAACTGTACAAAAATGAAAATTTTAGCTTTAAAAAAATATATATTATAAAACGCAAGGAAAAAAATGCCAAAAGCGTACTCTTACCCGACATGGCGGGTAAGAGTACGCAGGACGTGAGGCCAAGAGTGGCGGGCCAAAAAAATAGAAGTTTCTTAGATCTTTTTGCGGTAGTGAGGAAAAGTTACGAACTCCTATCATTAAAAAGTGTGTAAAATCTTATAACTCTGATCTTCTGTCGCCTCAATGGGCAGAAAGTTGTGAAAATTGGACTAAAAATGGTTAAAATTCAAAAATTAATAAAAAATCTCAGATTTCGTTCAACGGTTTGTGGTAGTGCTTAAAAGTTACTATTTATTAATTTACAGAATTTCAGAATTATAGGTTAATATCTTCTGCCGCCTCAACGGCGCTGAATATTGGAAATTAAAGGCGAATTTTTAAAAAAATACACGTTTTACTTATATCATTATTAAACCTTTATCTTGATTAAACCTTTGAAACATACAAAATTACAAACGCACTATTTTTCGTAATAGAAAAGCCTGAAAAACAGCCTAATTCAAATATTGTTATTTCTGAAAATAAGAAATCATTATTTTTAATATTTAAAAATAGTAAAAATCATAAAATTTAAACCCATAATTCATAAAATATTGTTCCCAATCTCATTTTTTATAATAATAATAATGATAAAATAAAATGCAAAGTTTTGTTGGAATGCCTGCTTCAAATTACAGAGCGGATAAGAGTACGCATATCTAGTCTGTGCGTACTCTTAGCCGCCGATGTATTGCTTCTCGAAACCGTCCATAGATGACCGTAGCATTCACTAAAGTTAAATTCCAAGGTGGCCTCGTTGTTCGGACGGAAACAAACATCAAAATGATATTTACTTTGAAAGGAAGCATTAGTCCTTTGTTTACAAAAAAATTAAGATTTCTTCACAGAAAACTTACATGCTAACATAACGAAATCATATCTTGCCTAATAAATAAAAGACAGCGAGGATGAAAATAATAGTGCCGGTCTCTTGAGAGAGCTGAAAACAGATGTATTGATATGATCATACTCGCTTCCGCTTGCACTATAGCCAACAGGGAAAAAAATCCATGCATACTCTTACCCCAATTCCCTTATATATATATATATAATATAAATCAAAATATAACTATCTTACATAAACAAAGTAAACAAGACATATCATGAAGCCAATCCTATACTAAAAATTCATAATTTAAACAATACAGCCAAATCTAAAACAAAATCTAAAGAATTGAAAATACTATAGATACCATGAGCAAAAATTAAATTTTAACATTTATGTCAACATGTAAAAAACTCTGTGTTATATATATATATATATATATATATATATATATATATATATATATATATAAAAACAAAAAATGGCAAAAAAGTAAGACAAAAACACAATAGGATTGAAATCATCATGGCAAGCCGCTCATCAGGAAGAGAAGCCAGCCTATGATATTATTTTGTGTTTTTTCTTATTAATAACAACTATCTCTCCCCAAAAAAGCACCCACCGTGAAAATAGAAATTTACCTTTATAAAAGCTCATCAGTATGTGTTATGGAGATACATCACATAATCCTTCCTTTTAATTGACAACGCTTTTAGAATCTGTTTCGCTGCAATACTGTATTTCCACATACAGGCGAAATCCTTTACTTACATATTTTATTCAAACCATTCAGCCGCGGGCATACCAGACATTCAGATTATATTAACAAAATAGTATCTCCCTGTCTCTTGGACTGCTTTATATTCATGAATAAAGGCAGGGAATCAATACTTTATAAGACAGACTTTTTTGCATAAAATAGCGCATATCTCCTATACAATTTGACATTTAATAAATTTGAAGCATGGGAAAAATTCTCGTTTTGTTTCTTAATATAGTCTCAAGCAATTTTATAATCGAACATATACAGATATTTTAAAATTTTAAGTTACATCCCTTTCTCACATAAATAATTTTCACAGCCTTCTGTCTCCAAATTAAAATGTGATTTTCGGACTTTGAAGTTTTTTCACGCTTTGAGCTGTTATCCCATATTGCAAAGACAGAAAATTCTTTCTGATTGAAATTTTCAGTGATACTATCTGTAAATTTAATATAGTATGCAAATTGATATTTGAATTTTTTTTATCGATTTTTTAGGAAATATTAATATCCAATTACAAAATGAACCATAACTTTAAAAATGTTATTAATTTTGAAAATTGCCTACTGTGAAATAATTCTTAACATTTAAAAGTTCAAGAATAGCCTGATTCCTGGGAAATATATTTTAGTCGTGATTTTTAATCTTTTTTAGCTTCATGGTGATGTGAAGAAAGTCCAATTTTAAAGTGGCCAACTTTTTTCCAATGAAATAAATAAATTGAACATAAAAAATATTCTATATTAAGGAACGATTTTATTCATTGCATTAATAATGCAGAATCACTATAATATGATAAATATATAATAAAAACAAATGTAACATAGTTTATACCACAGAGAAAGAGATACAGAGGTCTCACTCCCATAGACACTAATGGTAACCATTTTAGCATTGCACTTCACATAGACAGTACGCCACCAATGTACGACAGTGGGAACTAATCGAACTAAGTTACTGCGATGAGAGAGTTTCCCTATCGTCATGACAACGATGCAAACAGTTATTCCAATTCCTATATCTATTATTTCTATTGAATTTTTAACGTTTTCCGACGATATCGACGATAATATCGATTCTAAATAAAGTATTGGGCCTAATTCTGAGAAAACCAATTTTAATAAATAATCAGGGGAATTTGACAAGCAGCAGCATGAATTAAACCAGTAACCTAACATGGCGGCGTTTCTGTTGATTTCGTTCGATATATAATAAATGCCGTCGTGTTATGGTTTGTAGTTCTCTCACAAAGACTGTCCAGCGTAGGTGGCGCTGCCATAGTTAAGCAAACTCCGGAGTGAGACGCATATTTACGGATCCTACTATGGTTCGGATTGAGGTCGCTTTTCATTGGCTCTCAGCGTCACGTGACTTCGCTTGCTTCTGAATGATGTCATAGGAGCGAGCTTAGTTTGGATTTCGATTTTGGTCTTAGCTATTGTATCATGGAGAAACCAAAATTATCTTTATATTGAATTCATCATTCCCTTTAGAAACATCCAGATAATCGTAATTAAAAGATAATTTTGGTTTTCCCATGATACAATAGCTAAGACAAAAATCGAAATCCAAACTAAGCGCGCTCCTATGACATCATTCAGAAGCAAGCGAAGTCACGTGACGCTGAGAGCCAATGACAAGCGACCTCAATCCAAACCATAGTAGGATCCGTAAATATGCGAGTGAGACCTCTGGTACTCTTTCTCTGTGGTTTATACTACAGTATCCGAGGCAGGACAGAACTCACAAAAGGAGCGAGGTTGGTCGCATTATCAATAATGTATTTTGGAAAAGTGTCTCTTCCCGATGATGGATTGACTGACAATTTCTTGTATATATAAAGTTTTTGTTGAAAGAGCACATGCTGAATGCCATCAGTCTACCCCGTTGTGAATTTCAGATACAGAGCTCACAAACACACGGAAATACTTCATAACAGACATAATTCATTTTTGCAAACACATTAAAACACAAAGTATTTTGTAATAAGTGTAGTAGGGAAAATAAATTATGTACTAGCTGCATGGCCCGCACGGGCTATCTCAAATAATACGTCATGGCCTAGCGGAGAGAAGAAGTGAGGTCATGCGACACAGATAAACCAGCGTTGCTGGGGGTACATATTTTTTCATATTCCCGCGTTCAACTTATAAACACATGAAGCAAGATGCACAACATACATGAAATCTCAAAGTTAAATCTCACGGAAAGAAACATTTTTAATAAAACCCTATTTGAACTATTTTGATTTCGGTTTCTTTGAATCAATTACCAAAACCAGCACACAACGCCATCCATATTGCATTGTTGAGGGATCCATATTGTATTGTTGTACTTTCAACAATGAAAGAGAAGCACACAATTAAATATTTGTTTAAACAATGAAAACGGTTTAAATTGCTCTGCAACAATGAAAAGTATTGTTGCAAATTAGTTTTTAATTAATATCCTTTTTTACTAATTAAAAGTTCGGAATTTAAATGGCAAAAATATTTCCTTGGATTACTCCCCATCTTTTGGTACTTTCCGAGCGCTTCTCCGTTCAGCGGCTCGTGAGAAGATAGCCTCACATACATACATACATATATACATACATACATACATACATACATACATACATACATACGCGTCGAATTCTAATAGTGTAGACTAGTTGCACGGGCTGTTTCAAAGCAACTCAGACTCCAGCATTATTTTTAACCGACGCTGAATCCTCCAGAAAAGGTCATCTCCTCGGCTCTAAATCCCTGATGTAATTAAACAAATATAACTACCATTTATTCGAACTGAAGTATATACGCATGAAGCAAGATGCACTGCACACATGAAATCTCAAAATAAAACCTCACGGAAAATAACATTTTTAGTAAAAACCCTATTTGAGATATTTAATTTTCCCTGTTTCTTTGCATCAATTACCGAAACCCGCTCACAAATCTATCCATATTGCGTTGTTTCATTGTTGGGGAATCCTTACTGCATTGGTGCAGCTTTCAACAATGAAAGAGAAACACGAAAGTAAATATTCGTTTAAACAATTAAAAGTATTATTGAATTGCATTTCAACAATGAAAACTATTGTTGTAGATTAGTTTTTAATTAATATCTTTTTAATTAATTGTAATTTAGGAATTTAAATGGTCGAAATGGATTCCTTGGATTATTTTGGCACTTTCGGTGCGCTTCTCCGTTCAGCGGTTCGTGAGAAGATAGCCTCATGTGCATACATACAGTCGAATTTTAATAGTGTAGATAAGAACACAAGTATATGATGAAATGTAACTTTCAACGAAAAAAGGAAACTAAGTTTAAAAGCAAAACATAGCGGGTGAAACCAACATGAATACCGAAATATCATTTTCATTAATCATTTTCAAATCATCGAATTTCATATTATCGAAGAAGAAGAGGAGATAAATGGCGAACCCGTACATCGTTAATCATGTATAATGTTCCATGTAAATTAATGTCCTATGTGCATTATTTATTTACCAATAAATATTGTTCTTTATCACAAAGTTACCATGACAGAGTGATTTTTATACATTCTAAGATACATGGAGTTAAAATTCTTTTTGAATAATCAGAAGATTTAAGTAATATTTATTACAATAGCATATTATTTTTCCTTAAGTACCACAATATTATCGCACTGTACGATCCCTATTTTATTAAAATGAACAGTATAGATTTGCTAATCAGTTTAGAATTTCTTTCTAGTTTTCTCTTTAAATTTTTTGATAATTATATTCTTGTCTATGACTATCATGTTTGTTTGGCCTTTGGATTAGAAATCTTTAATGATGATTAATGTTGCATTATTCTTCTACGTTCAGAAAAGTTTTAGAATTCCGTTATAAAATAATATAAATAATTGGCATAATCCAACAGAACTAATGCAAATTTTAACTAGTTTTTCGTTCTTTTAGTATATAGAAAATAATTATTTCGCCTGTGGACATCTGTTTCCTAATTAACTTTCATCAAATCAGGTCCGCATCAAATTTTGGACTAAAACCGTCGAAGGATCGACTGTTTGTCGGTCTGTATAATCGCATACTTTTGACACGAGAACTCCTTAAACCTTAAAAAATATTGATATGTGATCTTCTTAGATTGTAGATCTGTGTCCAATTTTGGTTTCAATCGGCAGAAAAACACATGTTCAAATCGCATAACGATTTTCTTTACTCAAAGCCTTTTGCGTATTGGCGAGAATCCGCCTTTCGCCTTGGCGCGTGCCAAATGAAACTCGTTGAATGCCATTTGCCTTATTTTTTCTCCACCTGTGTTAGGGACACTTGGTGTGTTTTACTGCAGTTTGGATTATTTTTCTCACATGTGTTAGAGAATCGTCCATGTTACTGCCGCTTTGTGTATTTTTCCCCACCCGCTTTGGGAAAGTTTTGGGGAGACTATTCCAGCTTGTTTATTTATATGTTATATATTACGTTTTCAGTTATATATTACGTTTTTAGTTATATATTACGTTTTGGGATTTCACTGTTAAACATAAATAAATTAAATAATCCAGAGATGCTTATATAAATTTTAACTTCTCTTTCGTAAGTAAACAGAAAGCAATTATTTCATCTGCATACCCATATGCGTTCTAATTAACTTTCGTTTTTTTAATTTTTTTATTTAGACATTTACTGAAAGCAATGTTATTTTCTCTTTATCTTCCAGAATCCTAATTTTCAAAGTGGTATTTTTTGTAATATTTCTTAGTTAAGTAATTGTTGGAGATTTCGATAATGTACTTTCGTGAAAAAAGGAATTACTAATAAAAGCTTTAATCATGATCATTAGGCCCTTAAATGTTGAAGTACTGATGGTGTTTGCATTCTTATTTTTATACTTAGCTCAAATTCGCATCGGTGCATCATGAGACTACGTTGAGCTGATCGTAACATCTAAGGTTCCAAATTCAATTTTACCGGATATCTTTCGTACTTGTAAGGCTAGTCACGTTAAATCTGCTACGAGATTGAATTTCTTCATACTGGTGTGGTGTGGATGCATAGAGAGTGGAGTGCTGTGTCAGTTGCCACCTGACTTCGTATAATGATTGAGAGCTAAATCCAAAAATTTCTCTCGTTTATTGTGAAAACTAATCGTTAATCTAAGAAATTAATCTCTATTACTGCGCAATTATAAGTAAAGCGCTTTAGAAATTTGTATAAGATTTTATTGTATTTCATAAGTTTAAGACTTGATTGTAATTATCTATATATCTGGCAGTCAAAACCTAATTATTTTTCAGTGTGTCCGATTGCTTTAATTTTCATTCACATTTGATCGCCCTGACGTTGATCTGCCGTAGAATCTTGTTTAAACTCAACGTAAGCATTTATGGCTACTGCATTTACTATAAACTAGCTGTGTGGGCCGGCGTTGCGCGGGCTATCACGAATAATAGGATATTCCTGGGCGGAGAGAAGTGAGGTCACGTGAGACCTTGGGATCCATATATTTTCATATGCCCCGCATCCGTTTTTCTCTACAGTCAACAAATATTGTCACTTACTTCCCCTAACTAACGTTACGAAGTTAAGCACTTTGATGCAAAAAAAGAAAAAAAGCATGAAAACGATTTTTTTCCATTGTTAATAAATCCAAACACAGAAGCACGCTCAAAAAGAAATACCAACTTCCATTAAATAAATAAAAAAAAAATTCAACACCGGATGCGGAAACTAATAATGGGGGAAAAAAGAATCCGCCGTGAATGAATTCACCATGCTGCCAATAGATGGCAGCAGAACAATTAATTCATTTTGACGTTTTTAATTAATATCTTTTTAACTAATTATAATTTCGGAATTTAAATAGTCGAAATGGATTCCTTGGATTATTTTCCATCTTTTGGTACTTACGGCTAGTTTCAGGATTCAGTGGTTCGTGAGAAGTAGAAGGACATAGATACATATGTTTGTTTACCTTCGAATTTTAATAGGATAGAAGAAAATTAAAATGGTAATAACTTTTTTTTATATTATGAGCATAACTGATATAAAATCAACTGTAGATATGACGCAATTTCTTTCGGCTTTAATATATCGAAAAAAAGCCTTCAATATTTATTCGTTGATATTTTTTTCAAGAATGATTCATGCTTATCTATCTGCTAATTTAGAATATATCTAAATATTAAAATTTGATATATATGTTACATTTAAAGCTTGGAATCTGTTATTTCATAGAATAACTAAGCATTTCATGAATTACCTAGTTATTTTCAATCCGTTATTTCATAGAATAACTAAGTATTTTATGAATTACCTAGCTATTTTCAATCCGTTATTTCATAGAATAACTAGATATTTCATGAATCAGCTAGTTGAATACCTAGTTATTCTATGAAATAATTGAATTATACGATTTAACAGTAACATATACGACATTTTTAGATTATTTTTTTATTTCTTGAGTTTAAGCCTGAATAATTTTATTTTGTAACTGTTATACGATTTTACATTCAAATTTCATTCTCAGTCAATACCCAGAATACTGAAAAATATTACATCTTCTAATATATAAAATTTCTACCTATTTTTTTTAACATGATTTAATTCTAAGCATAATACGAATTCTCTATTAAGAATAAGATGACACCGCATATAATCGTATTATTTAGGTTTCATGCCTTTCATTATAGATTGGAATTTATAACTTTATATATTCGAGAATAAACAATGTAAAAATAATGAATGTTAATGAAAAATGTAGATAAATGCATCCATTCTGACAAAAGTAAAATCGAATTATCGAGATGTACGAAGCTCAGTAGTGACCTTATGAAGACATAGTTAAAAAGGTAATTTGGTAAAACTTGAATTATCTTCATACTTGTATCATATCAAGCATATCATTCCAGCAAGCAGTAAACTTTATCGAAAAGAATATATCTAGCATCCCTGTCGAAATCAAATTACAGATATTTAGCAGAAATTATGAGCTTATAAACCATGATTGAAACCAGCGTTAATTGCTGTAGTATTCATATGTCGTAAATATTAATAACGCTGCGAGCATTATGAATAAATTAAGAATGGTTGTTGGTTTAACTAAAGCATGCTTCGAAGTTAATAAACGTAACGCTTGTTGCTGGAATTTTCCTTGTACGAATTAAAGGAAACGCTTTTCACCCACTTCGCACATGTCATAGATAATTTAGGCAAATTAAGTTTCAACACTATCGTTGATTTGGCGTTGATAGATGCTACGTATAATTTTAAGATTACGCTCTGATCCTGTCATTCTGTGGCATTCTAGTTTGCAGTTATGGAAAAGCTATATCTACATTTAATGCTTTGACTGAGAAGATTATGATTTAATGATAAAATCTAGTGATTAAATGCTATATAGTTGGATTTCCAAGTAATTTTTGATGTTTCTAATCTAAATATGACCGAAACACTACAAATTTTAAATTATGCGATGTATCGAAATACTTTCGAAGGAAAGAAAATATCGAAAAACTTTCAGAAATGAGGAAGTAGCTTCAATCTGTAGAAAAGAATACTTAATGGCTGAATTATTAAAACGTACAGAACTTACTAAAGATTCATCTAAAGATCATTGAATTGAAGATTTAATTGAATAAAGAATTTGTCTAAGAACCTCCATTCCTTTGAGAGGAATCTAAGAATATAAATAAATTTTCTTTATGAGAAAACTTTTGTGGAGCATCCATTCATCTGATCACATTTTCGAGTTGAATTTATCCTAACCGTTTAAAAGAAATCTTCCATAAAATTTACCTAGCAGTTGTCAAGCACTTAACATCTTTGGAATAGTCTTTTACAAATGTTTGAAATAATTTCAATTTGAAAAAGGTTATTTAAAACTTTTCGACTTCTTTTAGGAGTTAAGTTTAGTAAATGATCATTTCGTCTTCTAACAATTTCCATTCCACGTGTGTGGAGTGTTTGAAAGAAATCTTTCTTGAAATCCGTTGGAATTATTTTAGGACGCATGTTTAGTGTGTAACTATTCAACTCTCTTTAGGAGATAGTTTTCATGGATGGTGCATTATGGGTTTCCACCGAAAATAACTGGAACTTGACTTCGACGAGTTAGTTTTTCGGCAAAAAAAACAGTTCTTCTAAATTATGATTAAATGCTAAGCCGCAAAATCACATGGATTGTGGAACGATTTTAAAAGGTTTGAAAAGAATTTTATTGAATGTATTTTTATTTCTTTGCTTTTGCTTATTATTCTTGCTCATTCTGCTTTATCCACCGCTTCATAAAAATTTAATAGATACAGAGAAGTTAATCATTTGAATTCTTTCACGGATGAAACAACTTGATTGTCTTCTTTAGGCGAGGCTTTTATACTTTTCAAATTAGAAGTGGGAATCTCAAATCACATGTATTTTTTCACTATATTTTCATAGTCTTTAATTAATACAATTAAATGTATAAAATATATTAATTTTGGGCATATTATTTTCACACGTTACAAAATCATCCACACAATTCTCTGGCAAATCGTCCACATTTCGGAGATTGTACTTTTCAGAGGTCATCATGAAACTAGAAAAAAATTGCTATTAATAGTTGAGCCAATTTTAGACATTTAAACTTTTTAATGAACATTCACTCATCCCATGAAATCCAATTTATATTAAACAATTACAATCGTTCTATAACGTAAATTATCTATAATATAGAACAGAAAATTAGTTTGTGTGTCTGCCACAAGAACTCCTCTTAAACGGTGAACGGTAGCGACATGAAATTTTTATACGACATTCTGGGATAAATTTCTAGGTCAACAGTGCTATTTTCAACTTTCAGAATTAATTAGTTCTCAAGATATTTAATTAAATAACTAAATTAAGCCATTTTAAGTCTAATTGTGAGACAATTTTTGCCAATAGCTTCTGAAATATTTAGTGAGCGAAAATTATTTTTATAATATGCTGAAGAATAAAAAACTACCTTTTAATGATACTAATTCCATTGCGATACAGATTTTGCTCTAATTGTAATAAGCGTTTAAAAATTTATTTTTATCGCAATTTCTAACAATACTTTCTATTGTTATAAAATTAAATTCAAGCCATTTTACTGTTTCATTAAATCCTTCATTCACGTGCCTTTGCTACAATGAATATAAGAAAATATTGTTCTCACTGGACATTTTTATTTCCAAGGTAGAGTTTTCATTTCCGATATTATTGTCGTAGCATATATCTCTTTAATATGGCTTCACAGTAGTCTAATTACTAGGCAAATGAATTAATTACTCTCTCTATGAGATGTTTTGCTTAATTTCCTAGATCAACTGATCTTTTTTATCAATTTTCGAAAATTATTACTTCTTAAAATATTTAATTAAAAAACAAAAATTAAGCCAATTTTCGGCTTTTTTTCTCAGTTCTTTCCCAATAACTTCAGAAATATATATTGAACAAAGATGACAGCCGAAAAGTTTCTTTTTTGCATAGGTTCTCTTTCTGAAATTTTAATAAACATTTAGAAATTCATTTCAAACACAATCTGTAACAATGCTTCCTATTAATGTAATTAAATTGAAACCGATTTATTGTTTTATCAAATCCTTCATTCCCATGCTTTTGCCACAGTTAAAATTATGACAAAAATATTGCTATCCTTGAATATTTTTATTTAGAGAGAGAAAGAATCTTTGCTTCCATTTTTATTTCGTAGCGCGTACATCTGCCATTTTGTTTGCACAGTAATCCAATGGCTTTAGTTACTTACTCTCTCTATGAGATGCTTCATTTAATTTTTGCGAATTTTTAAATGATCCCATGAGCGTGTATATTCATTCAAGGTTATTGAGTCCGGTTAGTACCGAAAGGAGAGAACCTAATCAGAAGCGAAAGGAACACTATTCGGCGTTTCACCGATCAGGCACACAAACACAAAAAAGAAGAGAATGGTATTTCGCATAATTGTAATAGAATCCACGATGTGAAGGTTGTCGCCGTAGCAATGATGAGGAAGAAAAAATGGAGTATCAAGGTTTGTTAGATTCGTTCCCAGATGGTTCAAAGGCCGGAGAAAAAAGGAAAAGAGGGGTTGAACTGCTGGCCGAGTTCAGATAACACGGGAGTAGTCGAACGAAAATCGAAAGACGATGCTCAGAAAAACTGTTTATCAACCCTCGAGGACGCGCATCGGGCCTGCGAGGCCCGGTGCCTGAAAGAATTTATTACAGAAAATTAATCCCTCGACGAAAAAACTCCAGATTCAAGGTAGCTGCATTCAAGGTCATTTACTTGTTGACCACAGGTATTTCAAGAATTCCCCCTCATTTCTTATCTCAGAAAACAGATGATCGGGCCACAGAAGCCGGATTCGAAGTCGTGTTTCTGCGTAGGATTACTAAATAGAACAGAGAGATCGCGACAATTCATCGCTATTCGAACTACAAATATGAGAAGATTACTACAAATATGTAAAGATAAGAAAAGCTTTTAGCTGAAAATCAACTAATTAAGAATCGACTAACGATGAAAATAAAGAAATTGTTGCTGTTGAATTAGTTAGATATCGTATGTCGAATTCTAACAAGGAATTTGAAAATGAATGGAATATTTGTGAGTCCACTTATTATTTAGAAGAAGGTTGGAGTTAAAAAATGGTGTAGTAAACGGTAAGATAGGTGGAATTCACAAAATGGAGCAAATTAGAACCCCGCAAAAATATGATAACTTTTTACACACGACATCGTCACACAACTCCCCGAAAACTTTGGTGAAGCAAAAGTTGTATACTGGTTCAAAAGTCTTGGAAATGCTTATCGATGAGACTGATGATGAATTAATAATTCTATTCAGGAGAATTCAAGTAATTTTGAATGGGAAAGCCAGCATTTCAATAAATATCTTGGAATTAAAAGCATTCATCAATTTTCTTCAATTTAATGCGCTCCCCGGAAGTGATTTATCTGAAAATCATTTTATTAATATTTCATATTCTGTACGATAGTGCAACAAATGTTTCCTATTAAACTAAATATAATTTTCAGCGCGTTTTGTTGAAAAAACAGGACCCCGGGCCTGCGAGGCCCGATGCGCCTCCTCGAGTAAGTGTACGGAACGCGCGTCCTCGAATAAGTGTACGGAACGCGCGTCCTCGAGGGTTAACTTAAAATATATTTTTCCCGAGCAACGCCGGGTATATCCTCTAGTTGATATATAAAACAAAAATAATAAAGAGGAGAAACTTACGAATTTCGGTACGGCGATTTGAAACACTGAAATTGTGGATTCGGCCGTTGGCGATTGGTTCTAAAAGGCGAAACTATATTAATGTCGTCTTATTGTATAGCTTTGGTAAGTGTACGAGACCAATGCCAGCTGATTTCAATGGGAATGCAAAATATACCCAAGCGATATGAGAGGCAGCCCGCACTAAAGAAAGGTAGATTTCCCTTTTGATTAAGGTTAGATTAGTAGACTAAACAATTTGTGTTTAAATGTGGACGAAACAAATTAATTCGTGGATGTTGTTACCAAATTTCCTTGAAAACGTTTGCCTGTTTGCTGACATATATAACGAAAGAATTTCGGAATTTGCGGTGTTATTCCTAAAACTAGGTGCAATAAATACTTGGGGTATATTCTGACATTGATTCACTGAGGAAAATTAGACAGTAATTAATGGACACAGCCTCACATGCCTCAGAGTAACTTCCATCTCTTGTCTCCCGCGAAATTGCGAAGGAACTAGCAACATGTGGAAAGCGTTCTAGAAGTTTGTTGAAAAATACGTGTTTCCGTAATAGATTTCCATAATTAGGTAAAATGTCATATACGACACGTGTTTCGCCATAATAATCTCTTCTTTTATTCCTCTCGATTCCTAGGTATAAACCACACAAGGCATAGGCAAATATCATGCGGCTTTCCTTTTTAAACTTATGCATTTATTCTGATTTGTTCACTATTTTAATTTTCAAAACATCGTTAACTAAAATAATTCTAGCTGCCCCTAGCTTCTTTATAATATGGATTTCAAATCTGAATCTAATAATGCCCAATATTAAAGGTAACAACAACTGGATGCTACTTCATTATTTTTTTCATTCAAAGGAATAAAGGGTAATTAAGTGATAATGTAGCTGGCCTTTTCTACGAGGCAAAAGAGAGTTGAATTCAAGTACCAACAGTTGATTTGGGAATAATGAATCAATTAGAATCCAATTAGCATTTTAATTTCCGCTGCGAACTAATTCCTGAAAATTATCATTCACTGAAAAGAGCGATAAAGCAAATAAGGCAATTAGAATTATTTTGGGAAGACTCAATATTCTTATTATACTCGCAGAAATCCCAAGAATTATAGCATGTATTTAGAATCTAAGCAATTATTTATTTTTCACTTTATATCGTATTCAAATACAATTATCTATCCCTTGGAGGATTAAGTTCTGCTCTCAAAGTTTTGATATAGAAACTAATAATGTTTGATATGTTAATGGCTGTTCCAAAATAACTATTCTATTGAGTTGGATTATATATATATATAAATAAGAGATATATAGATGGCGCCAGGGGGAGTAGTGTAGTTTTTCTCGATAGCGGGGGTAATTTTTATTATCTGGCATTTTTCATCATGGGGTAAGTTCTTTGATTTTATTTTATGAAAGCTTATTAATGAAGCATGATGGCTAATATTTTGATTATCTTATCAGCGTTTTTGATGTTTGTGTGTCGTAATTTCCTTTTTCGTTTGATGTTTGAACTTGTGGATTAGCCTCCTTGGAATTTCTGTTTTGGGGAGTTCGGGCTATGAGAAGCTTTGTTTAGCTTAAGGCTTGCTTCTTACAGAAAATTTCCCAAATATTCTTTTGAATATATTTCTAATAGTTCTTAGCCCTTGAAAAAGTGGAACTTTAATGGATTACTTGTCTTGTTTTTTGCTTTTCGATTCCTTCGAATTACTCTAGGATTGCTTTTATTACCTTCATTTTTTTACTTTTGACTATATTTGTAAAATTATTATTTGTCAGTTGTTTGTAAAGACCCTTCAGAAAAATGGTATATAAGGCGGATATTGTTTGTGGAAATGTAATTCTTAAATAAATATTCTTTTTCTTATTTTTCGAAATGACAAAATTAAAAACTGAATTGGGAATTTTTTGAGATTTCATCTGAAGAATACAATTTTTTTAAGAAATGGGAAACAAATACAAAAACACGAATGAATTTGGTAAACGTCACAGAAGTGAATTATTTAAATTCGTGAAATAACTTATATAAAAATTCCTAATTGGTCAAGGTTTACTTGAAATACGTTCGGTCTATTGAATGTGACGTTAAGGGCAGCTAGCATGGATTTGACTTATTTCAATTAAAGGGAAGTCAGTATTTTTCACATTTTACGTGGCGTGGGGTGTCGGACACCCCCATGCGTGCCCTCGCAGATTAAGTTGAGAAAAATGTGACAGGAAGAAATTCAAGTGAATATTTTATATATATCTACCTACACATTTTTTTGCATTTGACCACTTAAATAATAATAACAAAGATATTGATTTGTAATTTTGCTTTCTAAGAAGCTTTAATAACGGTTTTACATTTAGGTACAGGCATTTTCGCCATTTACTACAATGTTAAAAATTTTGAAAATTAATTGTAAGTATTTTCTTATCAAAGAAATCATATCAAATTGTAATTTTTACATTTTGAAACAGACGATTATTTTTCAAAAGAGATGAATGAGATCAAAATTCAATCTGTTAATATTTGTCTCGGAACGCCGTCATAAAGAAACTATCTTCGAATTGTTTTTCAATTGGGACCTATATAAAAAGTTTGACTCACGACAACAAAATCATTCTTCACTAAACCAATGCACAGGAGGAATTTTTCATTCAATCGAGTCTTGAATCCCCAAATTCCAGAGTTCAAAGTCGAGATTCTGTTTCCAGATCATCAGTTCCCCATCTTTAGCGGAGTTAAACCGCGAGTCGAAAACTTTTTCAAACTTGAGGTCTTCAAACTCTCATTTAACTTCCATAAATGATAGATCAGAAACATCTTTATATATTTCAAATGTCGTCTTGCGGGATTTTTCCATGTAAACTATTGTTACAAAAATCATCTGTTGGGTGTACGTGAATGCAATCCAAAAAGCAGTATTATGGAGAACGACGCTTTTATTTAATTAATATTCCAGAAGCAAGAAGCACAGGTGACAGGAGAAACACGGTACTACAGTAGACTCTCGATTAACCGGGATCGGATTATCTGGGACAAACCCCCCCCCCCCGAGAAAAGGAAACGCAGATTGTGTCCGTTGGAATGTGCGGGAAGACCGCATTCTTCTCAACCCTTCGTATTGTATTGTACTCGTTCAGCCGACCTGGAGCCCAGTCAGACTCCAGTTAGATTGTTCTGAAAATGTGGATGAAGAAGTAGTGGATCAATGGATTAATGAAGATTCGACATAGGAATGTTGCGAAGTTTTAAGTGACGATGATATTGTGTCCCGTGTAACTTGTGGTTCAGAAGGAACAAGGAATTTCGAAGAATGTCCCGAAAATGATGAGTGAAATCTTGTAACTCATCGAAAATTAAGTCTCGGTGACGAATTAGTACACACTGAGGCGTTGCTTAATTACTCGGAGCAAGAATATGAAAACACACCTGCAGAAAAAATAATATTGAGAAATTTGCGTAGAACAATATTCGAAGAATAAATAGAATTATAAGAATAATAAGAATTCGTAGAAGAATTCGTCGAAGAATAAATAAAAAACAAAAACAGACTTCTATCATTTCATTCTTCACAATACGGTGAGGTAAACTTCATCTCTGTTTTTCTTTTTAATTGTACGAATTGTAAGTCTAAATAAAATTAAAATTTCTCGTTAATTCTTTTTCTTTTGTATTAATTAAACTAATAATGTCTTATTGTATAATAATTTCACATTTTCTATCATTTTTCCAAAACGTTTCATCAAAATTTGCATAAATTGGATTATTCGGGATATTCGCTTATCCGGGACGAAACATTTCCCGACCTTCCCGTTTAATTGAGAGTCTACTGTATCACAAATTACCGACACAAGCAGGCAGCAAATCACGAACAATAACAGTAATAGTAGGCAGAAATAGCGCTCAGCGTTTAACAGCTGATCAACTCGCAATGCAAAGAAGACTCTAAAAAGATTCCAAAGGTTTTCGCACTCCAAAGACAATCCCAGTCGATCAACACCTTCATCCGTACTGACGCGTATTTGTAGTCTCACTGACAGGGCGTGACGTCACATGAAAATCTCTTGAGATATCTGGATCTCTTCTCCTATGAGAGATATCGAGAAAATTCTAGCATTTTTGAGTACCTTCATTTTTTCGCCAAAGTCATCAAAATGGTCGTCAAGGTCGGAGATCATTGGATGATCTGCCCCCGATAGCTATTAAGAACATCTGTAAATTTCTCTTTCCAACCCTAAGACTAATATTGCAGGGAAGCGACATAACATGTTCGTGACTATATTATATTACGTATAAAAGAGTAAATTTTACTGCTGATGAGAATTCTAGAGAAACTCTACGTTTCTTTTCCTCAAGCCAGTCTTTCAACTCCCCACATAAGAAGTTTTTATAAATAATTACTCACAAGAATAAATATATATGTTGCAGTGAAAACCCGAAATCAATCCAAACCCAAATTAACTAGGGAAAACGCGTTCTAACTGACAGCACTAGGGAAAACCCGATCTAACTAGGGAAAACGCGCTCCAACTAACAGCGCTAGGGAAAACCCGTTTCCCTTGTTATTTCCGGTTTAAACCGGTTTTCTCCAGTTAAAACCGCTTGAATCTGGATTTGTTGCTTGTGAAATTTTCAAAGCAAGTGCAGTCGTCTAATTTAATTCTTGCAGAAATATGCTTGTGCTGTTAGTTGAAACGCGTTTTTCCTAGTTGATTCGGGTTTTCCCTAGTGCTGTCAGTTGGAGCGCTTTTTCCCTAGTTAATTCGGGTTTTCACTGTAGCTTATATATATATTTTAAATATTCACTGGAATCAGTTTTGCTATGACATTACAATATTGTATATATTGCAATGCCATTTACAATATACGTCTCTTCTTTCTAGCTACTGATGACGGCAATAAACCAAACGCAAGCGGGTTTTCATCTCCGAACCCACAATTACCGGAGAAAAATTCTCCCAAAGGCTTTTAACACATAGAGGAAAAAGGAAAGAAAAATATTTTACTCTCGCATCATCAACTTTTCTCCACTCCAAATAATAAAGTATTTTCTTTCGATTTTTTTAGTCTTTTGTCTGATATTTTTTACCTTGTTATCTATAAATTATTCCATTGTGTTCTGTTTTCAAATGTCGCCTTGTCGCTTATATGAATAATGTTAGAAAATTATCTTTTCTTCAAGGTTCAGTGAGACTTGCTTAACCGACTTTTTTCTGCTTTCATTCGATATTTTTAAATCTTGAGAAATCTTACATGGAAAGGAGATTATTTCTAAATGATATATCTATTTAAATTTTCTAAAAGAAGAGAAACAATGCAATAATTTCAAATTCTGGTGAACATGAGAACTCAGGTGATCTTCTGGGATTTAGATTTGTTATTGGACATCAACACCAAAATTAACTCCTATTAGGGAAAATTTCTGTTCTAGATAAATTTTATGTGAATAAGTTAAATGGATGCATAAGTTTGCAGATGCATATGTTCCGTTATAATATACAAAATTACCTAGTTGTGGGCATATCGGTTACTTTCAATTCACGTCTCTTGTTGAAAAAAATCAGAATGCAAAGAACCGCCTTGATAGTTGAAATTAATATTGCCAGCAACATCAAGCATCACCTAAACACATTTTGGACTGCCTAGGACTTGACTGAGAGGAAATTTATTCTTCTCCCCTTTTAGTCATTGATTTCACCAAAGTCAACGGATTCTTGATCTGCTCTGACTCCGTCAGACTCGATTGGAGATTTGTAACAGCAACAACAACAGCAATAACAATATTGTCTTCCGTCCCACACTTATTAAAAATAACATACGAGACTACTGCTATATACTCATTCCCCATCTGTCACGTTTTATGCTCATTCCCGAATCGGTTTTTGAAAATGGCACGGGTCATTAGGTCTATGCTTGGTATTATTTAAGCTTCAATTACTTGTATTAAGTAAAATTTTCTCATCTAAGTGAAAGAGTTATTAAAAATGCAATTCTCGCCAGTCTCTTCTGGAATTGAATTTCTGAATATAAACACCCTCTCCAAAAAGGAATCTTACTTAACAAACATATGTTTAATATAAAAATTACATCATATTAAATCAAACGTTGTATGAAAATTCTGTCACTCAAAATAATGCCAGAATTAATTATTTCTTCTTTATTAAAAGTAATTCACTTTTCTAAACGCTTTCTCAACATTAACTTCATACTAATGAAGTTAATGTTAAGAACTTCATACTAATGAAGTTATACTATGTTGCCGAATTATTACAAGATACGTTTCACAGAATTCATTTTTTTCACAAACTTATGGTAAATTGATTACATTCCACTAAATCAGACGCTCTTGTAAATATTGCGAGTATTATTTTGTAAGGCCTAATTATTTATTTAACTCTGTATGAAGTTCGAGGGTAGGCCGCTCTAGGCGTCAAGCTTTGTGGACTCAAAAATATTCTCCAAACGGCGGCGCTCTGTTCCGCTCTTCGCATCCAACTCCAACACCTGTTCATTGGTAAGGGCTAACTCATTATTTCGCACATAAATTAGCAACGTAAAATTTTATTATCATATGTACCACTAACTCAATTTGATTGGCACATTTTTTTAACTCTTTAATCCCGAGACGACTTTTCCTTCTTTCCCCTTTAAAACCGGGCCTTTTGGAAAGATACGGCATGAATTGGAGTCTTCCAACAAGGGTGGTCATTTGCCCCACCACCCCACTCCTGCTATAACCGTCCCTTAAAGCGCACAGAAATGGGCTATGGTTAGCAAGGATAATTGAAACCGCGCTTATCTCCGAAGCTATCTCAGAATGTCACCTCCCTCAGAAGAAGTCAGCCGCCTGAGACGGGCCTTCGTCGCTGTTAAGGGGAAAGATTTAGACCGCCCGTGCCCACCTTGTTCGGTGTGAAAGGTTAAATTCCAGTTATTTATTTGTGTTTACTTAGTTGACCATACTTTAAAAAATTAACGGTTTATCCATTTTAAAAATAATTATTCAGGACTTTAAGTTTTAGTTCTATTTCTATTTGATGTAGTATACAGTTCTATTTCCATAAAACAAGGTCTCGTAAAAAAAGAGTTTGTAAGGAATCTTGTAGTATATATGACTATTCCCATAAAACAAAATCTGATAAAAAAGCGTTTGTAAGCCATCTTGTAGTATATATGACTATTCCCATAAAACAACGTATCATAAAAAAGAGTTTGTAAGACATCTTGTAATATATATGCCTATTCTCATAAAACAAGGTCTGATAAAAAAAAGAGTTTGTAAGGCATCTGGTAGTATATATGACTATTCCCGTAAAACAAGGTCTCATAAAAAAAGAGTTTGTAAGGTATCTTCTGTTGGTCAGAGCGACCTTTCAGCGTCTAGGTAACGCCTGAGATAGTAGTTTTACTGCGCGCGAAGTATATGGGAATAGGTTGCTTTCTAGAAGACGTTTTAATTCGTTTAAAAGAAGTAAACTGCCTTTTTGAAAGTTCACATTTGTATTTATTTTAGGTTTTTATAAGAAGTGTTTACCGTTCAAATATCTACTCGTCCATGAAAAGCAGACTAGCGATTATTCTTTAGATGCAGTTTAATTATTTCATTTTATTTTTAAACAATTCTCAGACATCTTCTTCCTTTCAATTTTACTCTTTCCATTTCAGAAAGATTATCCATGTAGAAAGTAAATTTCAAAACGCTATTGAAAATATGGTAATAGGAACGAACTTATGCTTTTCCGAAATTAATTTTCTTGCTTTAAAGATACTTCCGTTTAAAATGCTGTAGCTTTTGGAAGCTAAACCATCACGAATAGTTCAACCAAAAGCGTTTACAAGTTAACTCAATTATGTTAGCAACAAAGTTTTCCAAAACAGGTTTCAGGGAAAAAAATTCTGGAAAATTAAAGTGGCTAAACTGAGCAGAAAATATAAAGTCAAAAACTAAAACAAAATCATTTAAAAATGAAAATTCGAATGCTTTTATGAACAGAATACTTTAGACTAAAATGTTATATGACTTATAATCATTTTAGAGAGATCAGGCAATGGCCCAAGATGAAACATTTTCCCAAAGAATATAAAATTTTTGTGAACAAAAAAAATGTTTAAACAGGCAGCTATTATCGAGATTTCAAAAGAATAAGTCATAAGTTGTAAGCTTTGCACTTTATTTTTTGTTACTTATACTTACTTTACTAAAAATAAATTCCTATAAAATATATATATTTTATTTCGTAACAATTTTTAATATTCATTCAGAATTCCCCCCAAAAATTAACATTTAATGAATTCATTATATTTAATGAACAATTGATGAAAAGACACGGATTTTGGAAATTCCCAATTCATATGATGTATGAATATTGATATGTCAAGCGAAAAAAAAGAAAATTTCTACTAAACTCATTCATAATCAAAAGACTATGCTAAGAAATAATTTCTTGCGAGTGTCAACAAATTTGTTAAATTTCTATTAAGGAACTAATTACAATAATGTAATTCGTCAAACGTTTCGTAGAACGATAAATTCAGTCTTATTAAGCAAGCTTGAAAACTTATCATAATCTGAATTTAAGTTAGGAAAACACCTGGCATTCTAAATAACACTGAAGTATATAAGGAGATGTTCGAAAACTACCAGAAACTACCATGCATTGAAAGTTTCTTGCTGCGTACATTCAGGTATTTATTTTACTCATCGTAATTTTAGCAATATTTTACTTTTAAAAAAAATGGCGATTAATAACTTCAAAATCGAAGGCTAGTTTCTGTTTTCTTTACTTGCATTAAATTAGGACTTCTACGGTAACCACCGACTTCCTGTGTTAATGCTAAGTCAATGGGAATCTTCAGAATTTCAACACTCTATTTGAAGATTTTAATTAATGTTTAAAGACGAATTTTCAAATATTATGGATAAAGGATACTTAGAAAATATTAAATTTTATATTTCTATTGCTGTAGCTCTAAATATTTACTTAAAATAAGAGCCCAATTTTGTGAAAAGGCTGCCACAATTGTTCCTTAACGCTTTTTTGGCGACTTTTAAGGCTTGTTAGGTGGTTAACTCTTTAACCTAATAAATATTCTATTACTACTAACCTAATGATATCCTATATAACCTAATTTTTAAGCTAATTAACAATAGTTCCATTTGGATTTTGCCGTTTGAAGAGCTTTTTTAATTGATTTAATTAAAAAGAATTACACAAATTCAAAGAACAGAGAATTCAATGCTTTGTATACTAAAGAAGGAACTGATTCGAACTTGATTTTTGATGCAGCATCCAAATGGAATTGGCGATTGCGTAAATCGGAGTGCTACCAGAAAACGGTCTGTGAATCCAAAATAAACAAACGAGAAAACTCGTCCATACTAATCAACCTTATAATTCTTTACTCAAACTGCATTCAAGTGATGATTTTAGATTTTTCAAAATTGCTGAATTTCAGATGATTTTTTTACACTAGTAAAAATCAGTTCCTTATGAGCTAACATTTCATCATCTGAATACTATTAACTGGTTTTCAGTTTTATTTTGTGCATCGCAGTTTTAACAAGAACTTGAATAAAAATCAGCAAACCAGGCAGTGAATACTGTATTTTTTTGGCAGTTGAATATTAAGAAAATATTAAACGTTATTTTATTGTAGAACAAATTTCATATTTTTCATTTATGTTTATTTCCTGTGAATGTAAAAATTCTATTTGGGTGAATTTCAGGCAGGTTTCTGAACTTCAGAGATTTTTTTCCTGCTTTATTGAAATTTAGCTAACTACAAAAAATTTTCCCAAAGGTTTTAAAAAATTTGAAATAATTTGAAAGCTATAATGTCTTACAATGAAAATAAGGTTATCTGATATTTTATTACAATGTTGGATGAATAATTATTTAGGCTTAAAAATAAGTACTTATATTGTATATATAAAAGCCAATTATACTTATCTCGAATCTCTAATGATTGTCATCCATATGTTATTTTTCAACCGAATCAACTCGTGATATCAAACATATTAACGCTTTAAAATTATCTTGACCAGGAGAATTTATAGTGAATATATACTTCTTGTCTAAGAGAATTTTCGCGGATTAATTATGATGGCCTCGTTAATTAGAATTCCAGCGACCCGAAAATGAATTCCAAATTAACGTTATTGAAATATTTGTGGAAATAGAATCATTAAACGATTTTATTGATTATCTAACCATCAATAAAAAATTTTTACTTTTATGAAACAAAGTTGAGATAGTTTCATTCTTAATATAATTTCTAAATATCATATCTTCTTCTACTGAAATATTAAAATATTTTATAGATTGTGGATATGGAGGGATGTGAAATATCAATCACGTGTTAAAAATATGTAAAACCGTTTTTCCTGCTATGTTAGTTCGTGATTGGAAAAAATGTTCTATAGAGATTCGTATCGGATGGAAGCAAATGACCCCGACCATTTTGGCGAGTTTGGAGACGAAATGAAGGTCCTCGAAAATTCTAGGATTTTGAACCTATCTCTACTAAGGACGGATTTAAAAGGAACCTTCGAAATGATTCTATGTGAGGTCACAACCTTCCGAAAAGGTATAAATACCCGGAGGTACTGAAAAAAGTGAACGTCGCTGGAGTGTATTTGAACGTCTTTGAATCTCTTTGGAGTTTTGTCGGCAGTGGGAGCTGGTACCCTGGTAGACACCGAGTGGTACAGAAAGTGCTGTTACTGTGATTTGATGTTTATTTGTGTTGCTAATTTGCACAAGTGCCGTTTTTTCGTTTCTTGTGCTTCGTATTTTCCGAAATATTCTTGAATAAAGCGTATTCTCCATTATCCTCTTTGTAGGAGTAGTTTCACCGTATACCCACTAGATGATTTGCTTAACACATGTATATTTGTGCTCAGGTACATGTTTCTTCAAATGTGAACTGAAAGCTACGTGAAATGAAGACACTCCTTCTGCATCTGTCGACATCAGTATATAAAGGATCATTCACTGTTAATTTCAGATGGATTTGTTATAGTATATATATATATATATATATATATATATAACAAATAAGAAACAATCATAACAGAATTGTGAAAGCAACATAATCAACATAAACATTCATAGTACAAAGTCTTAGCGTTATGCTAGCACTATTCGCAGAAAACATTATGATTTCTCTAATTTTTTAACGGTTCGTATAGATTTTACTTACCCTGATGAGCATCTATACGCTTTTGCCGATAACTACAGTCTTCCCATTTAATTTCAACATTGATATATATATATATATATATGAAATGTATTCGCTGTTGTAGTCGTTAAATAAAACAAACAGGCCGAGTTATTAACTAATTTTCATTTTATTATGGGAGAGTGATGGAATGTACGTACATCTTGGTTCAAGTTTTTAAAGCCAAATGAGAACGAAAGATCCCTGCATTTTCTCAGGTAAGGGAATAACAATATAACCACGTGATCAAAGTGAAGGGAATATTGGCTATTTTTAGTATATTACGTAAGTGTTTTAGGGAAAAGTCCGGAAAAGAATTCGCGATTTATGTTGGCGCGTGGAAGCAATTAGAACATTCTTTTAGCAATAAATATGCCAGAAGGAGAGATTTAATATACCTCCAGCGCGGGAAAAGAACGAAACTGGAGTTTTAGAAAAGTGATTTTGAAATACATTAAGATTTTAAAATATATAATATTAGAATTTGAAATAAAATTAAGTGAGATTATTACACACACACACACACACACATATATATATATATATATTGCTGAAAATGTAGTTGACAGCTTTTATTTTCAATACATTGTTGTCAATAAAAAAATGTTCCTTTAACCCCGTTATTTCTTGAAGAAATTTTGACAATGAAACTTTCAAACCCTAGTAAATCAAGTGGGTGTGTAACAGCTGGTGCTTCACACATTTATAGCTGTATTCTATTCACAGGAAACAAGGATTTCTTAGTCGGACGACTATTTACATTCATAACATTTATTATACATATTAATCGATATATTCTGAATCTAATATTCATTCCTTTTGTCTTTGTGGGATTTTTCGCGGCAAGCATTCATATATCAAATCGTATAATAAATACTAGCTGCATGGCCCGGCGTTGCACGGGCTATCTCGAATAATGCATCATTCCCTGGCGGAGAGAAGAAGTGAGGTCACATGACCAGAATTACTGGGGGTCCATATTTTTTCATTTGCCCGCGTCCAGTTTATAAACGCATGAAGCAAGATGCACTACATACATGAAATCCCAAAGTTAAATCTCACGAAAAAAAACATTTTTAGTAAAAACCCTATTTGAGCGATTTAATTCACCCTGTTTCTTTATATTAATCACCAAAACGCCATCCACATTGCATTGTTTAGGGTTCCGTATTGCATTGTTGGAGCTTTCAACAATGAAAGAGAAACATGCAATTAAATATTTGTTTAAACAATGAAATCGGTTTGAATTGCGCTGCAACAATGAAAAGTATTGTTGTAAATTAGTTTTTAATTAATATATTTTTTACTAATTAAAATTTCGGAATTTAAGTGGTCAAAATGGATTCCTTGAATTATTCCCCATCTTTTTGTACTTTCCGCGCGCTTCTCCGTCCAGCGGTTCGTGAGAAGATAATCGGACCTAGATACATACGTTTGTTTACCTTCGGATTTTAATACATAAGATAAACCGAATAATAAACAAGACGTCATTCCTAGCTCAAATTCTTATATTAGAGAAGAATATATCAGTTCACAAATTCTGGCTTCAGAGTATTAGATCGTTATAAATAATGCGAATTTCAGTAGTATGGAGCTTAATCAGTTTCTTATAAGTATTAAGAATTTTGTGTAAAAGTATTAAGCAACTTTGGAGCTTAACTTTAATAAAACTAAGTCCGTAAAACTTCTGCATATCAAACAAAAATGTCGAATTTAATCTATGCAAATTACATATTGTTTTTGTAATACGGAGAGTTGCATTCAAGAATGAAATAAATTCACTACATTTTATTGACATTTTTTCACCCAACGACAGCAAATAAACTATTTTTACATCATGTGGTAAATAAAAGTTAATTTCAAATTGATTCTATTATGAATTCTAAAATTTTATCTTTCAAATTAGAAGTAAAAAAATTAAAGAATGAAAAGGAATTCACAAATTTTTCAAATCCTTGAAAGTTTCCTCCCCTCTATGCCTCTAATGAAGAATATGGACAAAAATAAAACGTATATATAACGGGTAATTTTCTCGCGATACATTTAAAGACACGAAAGAGTAATAAAAACTTTAATTAAGTGTTCTGAAATAGAATTGAAACCTCTTTATAGGAAAAGGACAACCGGTACTTAAAGACGACTAAATAACTGCCTTTTATGAGAAAATTATTATTCTGTGGGGGATAATTAATATTAGCTGTGGGAGATTATTAATATTAACTAAAATATTTCGTATTCTTATTGACAAAATGAAATGGAAGTTACTTGATTCGGAGATGCTTACAATCCGTCGAATGTTGAGATATTCTAATTAGAAGTTACTTGATTCGGAGATGCTTACAATCCGTTGAATGTTGAGATATTCTAATTAGCATAAAGTCGAGAAAGTTAGGCGAAATTTTCTGTATCGTCTTGAAACAAAAGTTATCTTTAGTTTAAGAATAGTTGCCTGGGTGAATGAATGTGGGTTTTGCAGCTTAGTTTCATCATGTTTATCTCAATCTTGTGCTTGTAGTAAAATCGGTATATGATTCAAATTTTTCTCATAGGAACTTATATTTATCATTGCAAAACGCGTTGATTACGTAACCTAATGTTACTAATAAAGTGTTTGACTATAAGTTTATCAAATGCTTATGTATGTTCAGAAATGATTTCTTGAAAAAACATTACTTCACATTTCTTCAACTGAAAATAGGAGATTTATTTTATAATTTTCACAAGTGGTTGGGTTACAAGCTCAGAAATTTCAACTTTTTTATTAAAAACTCTAGTTGATACGTAAAACTATAAGTTGATAAGGGAAACTTGTCAGTAAGTTTTATGTTCTTTATATATTAGATGGGAAATTTATCGAAAGATTTTGCCAGAAAAATTAGTCACTCTTATAATCCAAGTCAATCACAAGGAATAGGAATAAGACTGGACTATTTTATTTTATAAGTCATTCTACCGACCTACTAAGCATCTTTACAATGGGATATTTATTTACCAGCTGAAATGAGTTTAACAATGTTAAGACATAAGAAACTGATTATTAGCATACAAAGAAACAATGCGATTTTACCTGCGGTAATATGGAGAATGCGAAATATAAAATTCAGGGCATTTATTTTTAATCCGGATTTGAATCCATGCCATTGAATACCTGCTTTTTATATTTGCTTATGATAACCATAGTTTCTCATTTTGTTTCCTGCAAAAAGTGTCATCCTGTAACTTCCGTATATATGTTACCGTGAAAGACCGAAATTTGGAGAATGTCGACTTTCACCGGTGAATGTCAACATTCACATAGTCGCTTGGTGTATGTCCAAAATATTTGCCAAATTTCTCACTTACACAGGCGAATGTCGACATTCACCATGCAGTGCTTGTCGACATACACCGGTGATGGTCCGAATGCACAAGAATATAATCAAATATTCGGTCTTTCACCGACGTATTTGGTATGAGTCGACTTTCACCGACGAAAGTCGGCATTCTCCAATTTCGGTCTTTCACAGTAGCATATATACTGGTTTAACCAGTGTACGTTATCACGGACTGTCTTCTGTCAACCGAACTGAAAACTTTCGTATGAAATCGATGAAAATTGTAGCTTTGATTAAAAGGCTAAATTATGAATGAAGCATTGAATGGTAGGTTAATGTTTCTATTATAATACATTCGTTTTGTTCTTTCTAGACTGCTTGCATCTTTTTAACGAAAATGCTACAACACTCATATGTTCAAAAACGACAATGGAAGGAGAAATTGATGAGGATAAATGATTAATCTGGAGTTTACTTATTATTAGTATTACTTACTTCGTTCTTCTTAGGATCGCCAACTGTTTGCCGCCAAGAACGGCGATGAGAGAACATTTGTTTTGGATGCGTCTAGATGTTTTTAACGAGTGACAAGCGCGCATGCGCACAAATTGATCTTTTCATCGGTATTTTGCTTATCAGGCTATATTGCGCCAAGTTTCGATTGGACTGTTTTGTTCAACTCTTCGATGCAATTGGTCGCTAAATTCGAATTTGAATAAAACTTCGTTTGGAATTCTTCGGATGGAATATCGGTTCAGTATCGTGTATTATATTCTGTGTGTTTCGTTTCTCAATGAATAAGCGAAGCTACGATTATTCCGCTTTGCAGAAAGCGAAACCGCTGATGTTTTTTTAAGTTAAAAAATTTGCCCGGAACACGGTTGAAATGCCGCAGGCATTGCGTGCGGAAATTCTAGTTTTCGGAATATTTAAAAAACCTAGATTCCTAACATTCAAAGGCAAAGCGAAGCTACTAGTTTCCAGCTATGCTGAAAGCGAAGCCGCTGATGTTTTTTAAGTTAAAAACTTTGCACGGTACACACTTGAAATGCCGCAGGAATTGCGTGCTCAATCTCTCGTTTTCAGGTGACGCATGCGCAAGAGAGCAATGAAGAGCGCACTGCACATCCAAAATAGTACAGTATTTGGCGACGGCACATGAAATTGCGCCAAGAAAAATTGGCGAGAAGCAGGTGCGTACCGTAAACTCCAAGTTTATCGGATAAATTATATATTTCAGATGTCACTGATCCGAATTGTTTTGAAAACTTATTAGTATAAAAATTTCATTTTATGCATATTGTACCTTAAAGTTTCATTCTAGAGGCATAAATTATTGTAAACAGCTGAAGGTAGAATAAGAATGTGAATAGAAAAGCTTTTGCATAATCGAATTCGGCTATTGCATTTCTTTCTATGTAGACTGATAAATTAGGTGATAATTCACAGTTTCCCCCAAATGATGTATGGCTTGTTTACGTGCAGCCAGCTGTCTTCAGAAGAGTTCGTGATGAATTCCAGTCGATGCGTCAACCTTTTGATTACTATGTCTCCAAATCTTTTCTGATCAATCGATTGCTATCACTAGGAATTCCCCATTATTTAACCTTTGAGAACTATTAATTCCGTAAAAGTTCAGTTCATAGTAGTATGTTTCATTAAACCTTTGCATTTCAGGAAAAGAAGCTGCATATTTCATTATCAGTAGTTGTAATAAGAAATACTGATCTCAGTTCAAAACTATTTATTCTCCAAAGTGCATTTCATTTCGCCTCCATAACAGTTCAACAAAATGTTAAAACGTTTCATTATCAGTAGTTCAGTTCATAGTAGTGTGTTTCATTATACCTTTGCATTTCAGGAAAAGAAGCTGCATATTTCATTATCAGTAGTTGTAATAAGAAACACTGATCTCAGTTCAAAACTATTTATTCTCCAAAGTGCATTTCATTTCGCCTCCATAACAGTTTAACAAAATGTTAAAACGTTTCATTATCAGTAGTTCAGTTCATAGTAGTGTGTTTCATTATACCTTTGCATTTCAGGAAAAGAAGCTGCATATTTCATTATCAGTAGTTGTAATAAGAAATACTGATCTCAGTTCAAAACTATTTATTCTCCAAAGTGCATTTCATTTCGCCTCCATAACAGTTCAACAAAATGTTAAAACGTTTCATTATCAGTAGTTCAGTTCATAGTAGTGTGTTTCATTAAACCTTTGCATTTCAGGAAAAGAAGCTGCATATTTCATTATCAGTAGTTGTAATAAGAAATACTGATCTCAGTTCAAAACTATTTATTCTCCAAAGTGCATTTCATTTCGCCTCCATAACAGTTCAACAAAATGTTAAAATGTTTCATTATCAGTAGTTCAGTTCATAGTAGTGTGTTTCATTATACCTTTGCATTTCAGGAAAAGAAGCTATTTCATTATCAGTAGTTGTAATAAGAAACACTGATCTCAGTTCAAAACTATTTATTTTCCAATGTGCATTTCATTTCGACTATGTAACAGTTCAACAAAATGCTAATTCTTACATAATTATTTAAACATTAACCAACACAGATTTTGTCAGAGCTACTTTACACGTATAAAGTGCTTGGTAGGTTTTTGGCTTCAGATTAGGAAAATAATCGCCTTTATTTGGAATTGAGAGACAGTTTTCGAGTATTCATTGCATCTAGGCAACTATAAGGATTTCTAGAACTTTTTCAACTCACGATCTATATCTATGGTAGCAAAATGTTGAGTGGGATCATTTACATTAAAAAGTTTCGGGGAAGAAAAGAGTAAGCAAATAAAATATGCGGAGGAAAGAAAACTCACAATTTAAATGCTTTTTCCAGAAATCAATAAAAACAGTTTTAAATATTGTAACAAAATTGTCTTGTGGGTGTACGTGAATGCAATCCAGTAAGAAGAATTTTAAAAAAATAAAGCTCTTTATTTTACAAATATTCTAGGAAAAGAAACGTAGCACAAGTATTAAAACAGCAATTGTAAAAATTCAGAGCAGAGATTACCAATAAATCTCAAAGGTTTCTTATCAGCTCACCAGCTTGCTTGCTGATCAAACTCCAACTAACTCTTCTCGGCTTGAAAGTTTGCTTTTATGCTTTTCCAACAGGAAGTGACTTCATTGCGTAGGAAGTGACGTAATCTCCAGAAAGTTCATGAAGCCAGTAGAGATAGGTTGAAAGTTCGAGGTCGTTCTAGAAAATTCCTTTTGTCGCCAACTTTGCCGCCAAGTCGCCAAATTTGTTGCCAAGATTAGCATCTCAGGGAAACGACTTTATAGCTTTGTGTTTTATATTTATTTGGAAAATTTCCTTGAACTGTTTTAATATAAAAAATAATGAATTATCTTTGCATTGGTATTGGAAAAATTTGCAGAATTTCATATGAAGTTTCCATCATACTGAAATTTTCTTTAGCCACTGACAATTTAAGAAGTCTTCATATATGAAGCGGCAAGATTTAAAATATTAGTGCTCATGCCATTTTTTAAGTAAAATGTTTTCAAATTTGTTTAGTTCTACCTTGGTCCGAAATTCCTAACCCGATATTTCCTATCGTAGCTCCATAAAGTGGAACTAATCTTCTTAAACCAATGAACCCTTTTATTAAATATCCCAGAGGATTCTATTGAGTAATAATGGCGAATTATTTCTTCGAATTTCCCCCAAAGAACAATTCACTTAGTGTTTTCAAATGTTGTTGGTAGAACCCAAAATTATCCCTCAAGTACATCAAATAATAATATCTTTGTCCATATTGTTCTATATAATTTATTTCCTCATCATTTAACCTTTGTAACACGGGTAGAATCTCAAAGAAACATTTTAACACGAGAATTCTAAGAAAAAGGGCAAGCACTTTCTTCCGTTCACATGCCATATGTGGTATATTCTTCCTTTGGTATATTCTTTTGAATTCTCTCATTACCAACAATTCGAACTATTAAATATGGGTTCGAATGCAATTGCTAAGAAGAGTTGAAGTATATATAAGATGAATAGGTGGCAGACATATTTGTTCCTCGAAACAAT
>BGPR01002024.1:90436-113089 GCA_013235015.1 Araneus ventricosus
CATAAATATCTCTTGATTTTCGATTTGTGACCAGAGAATTTGAATATATGCATGTGACAATACCTATTAATTTTGAATATGTTAATTATAAACTGGTCTGCATTGTGACAAAATATTATAATTAATGCTAAATTTTCTTCTATATGTATCCTTGCTTTTCTTTATTTATACTGGAACAAATTAGAAGTTCCGTACTTTCTTTTTCGTCTGTGTAGTTGTTTCGATCATAAATTTCCAATTATTCGATTCATCACAATAAAATAATTAATAATAATTATTCAACAGAAACCTACTAACTTTTATTATTAAAAGAAATATGTTGTAAATTTTACTCGCATTAATGTATTGAAAACCTCAGGGTGTCTCGGACATCAATCAATACACCATTACTGGTTGAGACACATGCAAGAAAAAGATCCCTTCGTCACGATAGCTGTTTTTTCAGACGGCATGTAAAAATACATAATTCATTATGCGCAATATCATTTCCATCCGTCTGCGCACTAATTGCTAGTCTCTGAATATTTAATAATCTACTAAGAGACTTAAGTTCATTTTTGTGGACAAAATTCATGTTTGAACACAAAAATTGCTAAACTTCCTGAGCGCACGAACGGAATAAATTCAAAAAGCAAACGCCAAAAATATAATTCTTCTTTGGCAGTAAAAGAACAAAGGAAATTGCAGTTGCTTTCATGAATATTTGTATGCTTAGCTGCAAATCTAGTTTGAGTATTAATTAGCTTACGATTTTGAACTGAAAGAATATTTCAGTTGCAGATAGTATTGCAAACTTTTGTTCATTTAAAAGATAGTGGAACAAATTTAATGATAATGTTTTCAAAGTAGCAAATAAACGGATAATAAAATACAAAGTAACAAATTAGATCAAATTAGTCAAAAACCTGCCAGATACAGAATCGAGTGTCTCTTTTTCATCAGGCTTTTAAATAGTGAATTGCGACATTTTTGAAGCTAATAAGATTTTACCGCTTTTGTCAACTAAATCTTTCTTATGTCCGCAAATATAGAAATCATATGGATTAATATCTGGTGAAAACGTGTTCCTAGCCACTTCCGTTAATTACCTCTCTTCACTTTGGTCGGTTTTTAAAGATAATTTCCTTAGAAAAAGTGTTGCATTTTCACCACTTAAATATGAGTTTTTAACAAAAATGTGATTTTCAATTCAATACGACAGTTTGGAAGACATTTTGCTTTGTAAATAGATTAATTCGGCTTATTTTGACCATCAAGTAAATGGAAAACTGCTGTCATAACTTGAAAATAAAACAAATATAAATACTTATAAAACATTTATAATATAATATAAAATAAAGAAACAGACATCCATGATTTTGGTTGATTTTAGAAAATGAAACTGAGTGATATTAACGAATTCAGAGAAACTATTGGAGTTCTTTAAGTGTAATAATATCTAGTAATTTGGCCTCTCCTTACGGACATACAAATATTGAGCCATTAACAGTCACTAAGAATTCCAGCAAATTCGAGTTCAAAATTTCTTCACAAAGTACACTGCTTCATAGGCAAAAAGTTTAAAATAATCAACATAATTTCTCACGATCTCAAATTCCTATACGCACTTTCAAACTTTCCTAAACACAAAAGTCTGATTAATTACTAAATAACATAAATTAAAATACAATCACAAAGAAAATGAAGAGAAAAGGAAAGCGTAATATATATATATGCAGGAAACCACAAATTAAAACCTACACACAATTTCCTATCACAGTTTCAAATTTTCCTATACATAATTTGAAATTGTCCAATACACAATTTCTTGAATAATAACCAAATAACATTAAAATAAATAACAATAAAGAAAATAAGAAGAAGACGGAAAAGAATGAAAAGAATATAGGAAGTCACAAATTAAACAACTCAAAATAAACAAGCAACACAGTTGCGGCTAGTAAACAGGTACGAGTATTTACAAAAGAAATAGTTGAAACATAGAAAAAATGACACATTTATAAGACATTTTAAATATATATATAATAATAATAAATATATAAAAAATAAATATAAATGGTGGATTCCCAGATGAAGAGTTTTAAAGAGTCTCAATCCCCCTCTATCATTTTCTTTCCATTTAAATTACATTTTCCATCTCTTGAGCTAGAATATTTTTAATAATCAATTTCATACCGTTCCTTGATTGGCTGTCCTGAAAAAGTTCTTCAATGGCGCTGCTGTTTTTTTAATGTATGTGTCTTTGATGTCTTGCCATACATCACATTTAAGGACAGTGTGTTCCACAGCTCCTTCATCTTTTCCGCAGAAGCACTAGGGGCTCTTGCCGAAGAATCTGTTTTTATAAGTTTCAAATGCTCCGTGACTTGTAATGATCCGATTTAAGTAAAAATCACCTAACACTCTTTTTTCATCAACCTTGTCAAATAATTTTTTAACTTGTTTACCTTTACTTGAATGATCCCACAAAATTTGCCAGTTTTGCCTAATATTTTTTCTCATTTCCGTTTTCCTCTATTGTTTGGTCTTGCAGAAATAAAAATCGATTTCTTGTTTTTCAGTGGCTTTCTTAGCAAAGTAATCGACTCTTTCATTTCCTTTGTTACCAGCATGAGCCTCGGTCCACCAACGCAGAACGTTACTGTTAGTATGTTGCAAACTATTTTTAATATCCAGAATAAATTTCCTTTTTTCTTCTAAAGACTCTATTGAAACTAAGGCCGATCTTGAATCCGAAATAATATTTGCTTTAGCTATTTGCCGTCATTTACAATAATTAACTGCTTCTCTGATTGCTACCATTTCGGTGATAAATGCTATTGTTTCGTTATTTAATCTCCATATTTCATGCTATTTTTCATTTCAATCTTCAAAAACGATCAGTGCACAGCCAAATCTATTATTAATCTTCGAACCGTCTGTAAAAACATTTATTCCAACGTAATTTGTTTCATAAAAAGTCCTTTGTGTGTAAGAAAATAAAGTCACAAAAACCGTACTTTATTTGCGACTTCAGCGAAAATAAAGATAAACACAAGGATTATTCAAATATATTGCAAACAACTGCCCCATTTGCATGTATATCACTTGTAATTAGTGGAAGATAAAAACAGTACAACATTTATACGTAACGACTTCTCAGAAAAACGAACAAACAGTTTTTTTCCAACTGTATAAAAAAATTTAGAAACACTTTTGCATTTAAAAAATAAAAGTCAGTTTTTTATTCCACAAATGAGTGAATATCATTTATCAAATACCAGCTGGTAAAACATTATTAGCTTTTCATGTCTAAAATAGAAGGTAATTTTGATAATTTGCGGAAGACATGTATTTCAACAATTCCATTAAGATTATTTTTGAAATAAGACCACATGATGAATAAACTAAAAGAGTGATAAAATATGTTAGAAAAATGAAAGGAAAAAAGAAATTATTGTAAAAACCAGTATTACTCATATTGCATTTCAAAAAATACATCAGAAAGGCGCAGTTCGGGTCCGCGACGTAGATTTTTCGTGAAAACTTCGGGATAAATTCTTAAAACAAGTGTTTCGTATTAATATGTAATTTAATTATCAACCTCTTTAGTACAATATTTGCACAGAGTAGTCTAATGGTTACAAAATGGATAAATCACAAGCTACCACAGACCCTTGCTGTATGCGATAAACTTGTGATTCATCTATTTTGTAGCCATTATACTATGGCACGGACCCTAACTGCGCCTTTCTTATGTTTTATTTTGAGTGGCCTTTGATGGCACCATCTGTTGACAGAATATAGAACTACATTTCCTGTATGCTCAGTAAAACATTATTTACTACAAATGCTCATATTTCCCGTAGTATTCAAATTTTTGGATTCAAATTTTAATACAATATTTTCTTTACGTAGTGTCAAGCATTGTGTAAGTTTCGCACAATTCGAAAGAAAACTCTGCATGTTATAATCACAAAACATGCGGAGTTTGAAATTTTCAATTTAATACCCATTTTTACTTACATTCTGATAAATATTTTTATTATCTCACTTTGAGTCATAGTAATACTCCTCAAGCTCTTTAAAATGACACCAGAATCAACCTCCTAGCTAAACGCGTTTCCACGCTACACTTATTTATAACCTTACTTAAAGCTAATTCATAAAAAGCACGCGCATGCGTCTACACTGGTACGCTGACGTCACAGGCAAAAATATACTATGAAGACAAACCCTCTCAAATTTATGATCTATCCGTTGTGGGTCAACCATTCTTATCGCATTATTTGTCTCGTAGTTATTGGCGATTCAAATCTAACGGTATTTTTTCACACAAGAAAGTTCGACCGACTATCACTGTAACGAGCGGAAAGACGTTTCCACATCAAAACAATTTGGAAAATTGAATGGGAAGTTCTGAACACGTATATGCTATTCATTATTTACAAAGGTTTGAATAATATGGTGTCATTGCGTGCGAAATTTAAATATACCTAAAAGTTATCTATCCATTCAAAGTGAAGAGATTTATTGGATTACCCATACATACAAAGTAGTGTCAGAAATATTCATCATTGATTTTCATAAAGTATCTTTAGATAAAACGAATATTCGATCATTCGTTTGCACAAACACTTTGATATAAATTATATGTGGCCTGTGTCGTATACATTAGGGTGGATCGAAAATTCAAAGTGTGGATAAAATAATCGGCATAGGGTGCAGAAGTTGTCTTTTAAGTGTACTAGCATACATGCGAAATTTTTTCATCTTCGTTTAATATCTTCCAGTGCACCAAGACGCTTAAATATTTGCGAAAAAACGATTTTTATGCAAATTTCGAATTAAAAGTTAAAAATTAAAAATGTGTTAAAGAAAATATTTTACAGGGAGAAACGTAGATTAGAGGGCGAAGGAATAATAAAAATACGAACAAAAATTGAAAAATTATCGTAATGAAAAAATATCGTGTTTGTTCGTTATCACATTTTGTGAGTGTACAAATTTCGATACATGTAAATGCCAAAAAGACATAAAAATTTAATTTGCTGAGCAATTGCTTATAAAAGACCAAAGATTAGAAAGGAAAATGGTTATTGGAGAAGTGTACGTACACTGTAAAAAAAATATCCGTCAAATCACGGAAAAAGTACCGGCAGCAATGTTGCCGGCAATATTCCGTTTCGTAAAACATTTCTCCGTTTTTCTACAGAAAATTCCGTTAATGGTTTTTCCATTTGTTAGTTTTACCGTTTTCAAACTCTCCGTTTTTCACAGAAAATTCGTTAATGGTTTTTTCCGTTGTTAGTTTTACCGTTTTCAAACTCTCCGTTTTTCACAGAAAATTCCGTTTTTGGTTTTTCCGTTGTTAGTTTTACCGTTTTCCAATTCTCCGTTTTTTTACAGAAATTCCGTTTTTGGTTTTTCCGTTTTTACTTTTACCGTTTTTGAATTCTCAGTTTTTTAACAGAAATTCCGTTTTTGATTTTTCCGTGTTTTCAAGGAAATTCTGTTTCTGATTTTTCTGTGTTTTAACAGAAATTCTTTTTTTAAAGTTCCCCTTTAGTGTCGAAAGATGCGATTTTTGAAACAAATAGTTGAGGCCGTCCAGAGGTCTTATCAATTGCAAAGCACATTTAAAATTTATTAATGAGAGTATTATGATCTATTGTTTACATAAATGATAATTTTCAGTAGAAAGTACATATTAAGAAAAAACCTAGGTTAACGACTGTTTTAAATTTTAGAATGATTTGCGCGTCACACAGGATTTTACAATATCTATCCCTTTGTATCAAAATTTTAAAATGCTACAAAAGTGAAATGAGTAACTCTAAATAAAATATAGATAATTTTTGCTCCTTAACCGGAAATACATTTTTCCCAATGCCATATTTTATTTTTAAGTGCACATAGATTTTACGATTTAAACCAAATTTATGATTTTATGCCATTTCAAAGAAAGCAATATGGACAACAAATATTTAAAATTTCAAAGTTTTTCATTAGAAGGCTTAAAACAGTCATGCGCACAATATTCGAAAAATTTAAATGAGTGTTAAAAAAGGTATTTGTGTTTCATTTCGAGTTAATGAGTCCGGGACATGATGAACGCTTTATCGCAAAATCCACACTTTTCCACTCTTTAAGGAGTATGTGACCCCGTAATTTACTGTCCTTTTTTTCTGAGTATGTATGGAAGTGCCATTATTCTATTTCTTTCATTATTTTATTTTCCTCCCTACTTTCAACAATACCCTATTGAATTCATTTTCTTTAATTTTCGTTTTTACCAAATTTACTCAGAATATGCTTCAGTTTTTATCATCAATAAAATTCATTTTCAATAGAATACAATGAAATGATGCAACTTTTGTATAGAAATCGAGAGTTGGAATAACTAGTAGTAACATGAATAAATTGAGAAAGACATTCCTTCAATCGATTTTTTGCAATCTACTTTCTCTTAAGCCCGTTAGAGGAAAAAAAATACTTTTGAATTTTAAGGAATGCAAGCAAGCATATAACATTGGAAGGAGAGGGGAATAATTGTTTTTTGAAAATAGTTCACGAGTTTGAGATTAAATTATTAAAATCCTTCCATCTTAAATACACAAAATATTCTTCAACACTTTCCTGGTTAATACTATAATGTGTCACGAACGTTTATGCTGCTTATTCTTAATAAAAGCAATACTTTTAATGTACAACTGCTAATAGAATCTACTTAAGGGTGAATTGACTTGTCTGAAAAAATTACTCATACCAAATTCAATCTCTTTAAAAATTTGTCAAATCAAAAATCACAATGCACACATAAAGAAGGTGATGAAATTGAACCCCATATCTTGTTTCTATTTATTCTTTCGAACGTGCAATCGCAAAACTCTCCATGTGCACACAATGTCAGTCACCTATAAATACTTCAATGCGCTTTCCTTCAACTTTTTTTTTTCAGGTATTCAACTCTTCCCTATTTTTAACAAAATTTTCTTATTAAATTCAGGAAATACTGTTTAAAATTTTTGCATTTTCACAAAATTTTCTTCAAATATACATTTTTTTTAATACTTCAACTTTGCATTGCTAGTATGAGTTCATATTTAATAAATGCAATATTAAGGTCACCACAATTCTAACACTCAAATAAAAACTAATAACCAAATTTTCTTTTAAATTTCATCCACAATTCTCATGTCACTGAAAACTATACCTTGTCTAAAAAAATAAAACAGCTGGTATTCAACTTCCCTATTTTTCGGAAATGCTTTTAAATTTAAAATTTTTGAGTTTTCAGAAAATTTTCTACACATACTTTAACATAAGTTCATATTTAGAATATATAATGATATTCATGTCCCAAACAACTAACCCAATTTTCTTTCAAATTTCATCTACAATTCTCATGCCACAGAAAACTATACTTGTTTGAACAAAAAGAACTTTGTTTGGCTCTCTTACCCTATAAAGCAGCTGTTAACAACTTGAAACTATTCTTTGTAATTGACATAAAGAGGTTTATAAAAAGAAATAGCAGGCAATGATTTTTTTTAAACTTTTATCAACACACATATTTCTCATTACATTTTAAAAAATTTTAATATATACATTGGTTATAAATTACTTAGTTTACAAATAATACATTAGTTTCATGTATTATAATTTAAATATTTTTTCATAATCATTTATGGCTGTTGCCAACTTCACAACTTTTTTTGTTATACAGCCATGCTTTACTTTTTCTTTAGGAGAAACTTTTGTGCCCCTGCTGGGATTTATATCTGCTACACACCTAATAAAAGATAAAATATTCAAGTTGAGTCACAAAATTATCCAATAAACAAATAAAAGAACTTCAAAACAATGAAATTAGATAACAATCTTATGTTTGTTGTTTTGAGAAATAACCAGCGGGAGTGGTCTCCTAAACTTTCTCGTATACTTTCTAAGTGGAGATTCGTCAAAATCTCGAGTTCGAATTTTTTTTTGACGATTACAATACTTTCTCTTTGTATACATCGTATACGAGAAAGTGAAAAAGATGCACTCAATAAATGTCAAAAAAGATGCACTCAATAAATGTCAAAAAAGATGCACTCAAAAAAAAAACCAAAAAAGGTGCGCTTAATAAATGTCAAAAGATTTCAGAGATTGAAGAAGAATCCTAAGATGCCGCTTATCTGAAACAGCATTTTGAAAAAAGGCTTTTAAAGACGAACACAATTGAGGATCAAAGTTAAGTTTTGCATAGAGGATAGACCTATGATTGGAGTATTTGGAACAGAACAAAATAATGTGTTCAATGTTATTGTCACGATTACAAATTTGACAACGAGGGTAATTATGTAAACCAAATCTATGCAATAGCGCCGGAGTAATAATCATCCGGGTTAAAAGTCGTGCAATAATAATATCCTCTCTTCTATTTTTGAGCCAAGGAGTTAGAGTGAACATGGCGGGAATATCTCCAATTGATTCTTGATATTTGCTGTGTTGAAAGGAAAGGTTCGTTTTTTGAAGAGAAATTGTCTGATAACGAGAAATTATATCCTCGTAAGCAATCCACTCTAGTAATGGATGCGACTCCGTGACCGTTTTTGCGAGTAAGTCCGCCTTTTACATGTTTGAAAAGTCAAAAATCTAAATTACGTAAATTGTAGTTAAAATAACAAAAGTAAATATATACAATGGAACACTTACCTTATAAGAACAGAAGATTGTACTAGACGAATTTACAACGTAAAGTGGTGTCAGGCTATATGAGCTGCATTTCCGGAGTTCTTTGTTAGATCAGCGCTCTGGACAATGTAAACCCTTCCAATCTGAGCTTTCCCGCTATTTTGATAAAAATAAATACGCCCGGCGCATGCGCAAAAGTGCGGAAACTATTCACTTTTCCTTCCCAGCTTTCTTGGCGCATATTCAAGGTCGCTTGGCGGGAGAAAAGAAATACACGCACACACACACAAACCAGTGGATTATATTTTAGCTTTCACTTGGAGGTAATCTATGAATAAAATCTTCAAAAGTACGTTTGTTGACCATATAACATTCTTTGACACATGAAAAATACAGTAAATTCCCTAGTTACATTTTAACAGAAAGTATATATATTTTGGATTCAAAATTGTGCGCGTTGTCGCCAATTCTAAATCGGTTACACCAGTTACGGCAGCCATAAAGATGGACAAGTTCCGTTTTCGCCTTTCCGATTTTCTGTTTACTGAAAGTTTCCGTTTGTTTAGGGAAAAATGCCGGTTTCGAGACATTATGGAGATTTTCCGTTAAAATCAGTAGATTTTCACCTGAATTTTCAGGTGGATTTTTTACAGTGTAATTGCGACTGAAAAAAAGAGAAAAGGAAAAAAGAAAACAGATGGAAGACAAAAGAATAAAACGTAAAATAGTTGAAACTGATGCTGATGCTGCTCATGCTCAATCAATGCAGCTACTTGAGCTCAACACTATGTCTTCGTCCTTGTATACAGATATGGATGTAATTACCTTGGAATATCAATCATAAAATCGTTTAGATTTCCCTACCTTAGCAAGGGAATGTGATCGATACGGAATTTCAGATAGAGCAGCTGCTTCATTTGCCAGTGTTGTTTTACAAGACATTGGAATTGTACACGAAGAAGAGACTTCGCATGCATTAGATCGTAATAAAAATCGTAGACAGCGTAAAAAGTTTTAAAATGCAGTTGCAGAGTCTACTAAGTTAACAGTGTCTTGGTCTCTTTTAACCGGATTATGCTTCGATGGAAGAAAAAACAACCCAAAAGTGCTAATTAAGAAGGACACAAAGTACTACCCAAAGACCACGAAGGAGGAGCATTATACTCTTGTAAACGAACCTAACTCTGTATATATCGGACATGTTACTGCTGCAACAGGAGGAGCTAAAGCCATAAGAGAAGCAATACTCAATTTTTTTTTGTATCAAATAATACGCAATTAAATGGGCTAACAGTAATTGTATGCGATGGAACAAATGTTAAAACTGGGAACAAGGAGGTATTCGCTTGATGGAACTGGCCTCAATAGACCATTACAATGGTGAATTTGTTTGCTTCAAACAAATGAGTTACCTCTCCGTCATCTACTAAATTCTTTGGATGGTGCAACAACTGGTCCTAAAGAATTTTGTCGACCAAGTGGTAAAGCAACCAAAACCTGTGAGGAGCTACCTGTAGCTCCTTTTTTTTCAATAAGTGTGGAGAATATGCCACATAATATATATAGAATAGTTCTTAGCAATGATCAGCAATATCTATATGATATTTGCCTAGCGATATCATGTGGTGAATGTTATTCTGACCTGGCATTAAGAAAGACTGGACCAGTTGCTTACTCAAGGTGTCTGACAATTACAGGTAGAATTTTGAGGTTGTATGTGGTCACAGAAAAACCATATGACAATTTTAATATTCTTGCTACATATATTATGAAGGTTGTGAAACTCTCCGTTCTGCGTGGGGTTTCTTTTATGTGAGTGATGGAGACAAATAAAGACCAATGGTTTTTATCCCAATTATTTATTGACTTCGCTACGGGATACGGACAATGTACACACAAAAATGATGATATATTTACAACGATGAAACGAAATATAAAATGCTCACCCGCTCAGTTACATTTCGAGCTGTGAGTTTGATATCAAAACATTATTGACACTTCATGTAAAACAACCATTGGCTAAAACTCTAGTCCACCACTTGCTAAGCCCATTCGGCCCGCGTCAAGCAACTTCCTCCGTTCTTCTCTACTGTCAACACTCGACTGCTGCCAACGCTTCGTTGCTTCGCAGCGCCCTCACAAAGGTATATGCAACCTGTATGGTTCCATGTCAAGACAAAGCCCTCCATAACAGAAGGAGCGCTGCATATTTGGAGACTTATCTCATTTTCTAGATATATGGAACCCAATTTAAGAAATATAGTACACACTTTTATTCAACGAAATAGCTTCTTTTCTCATTCTGAAAATTTGCTATTGTCAATGCTCACAGATAACAGAGAGAATATAAGGTCTTTAGCACTAGGTTTGAAAACAGAGTATCGTCAGAATAAGAATTTTTCAAGTACCAAAAATAGACTTTGAAGCAAAGGATTTAATTGCACTGATTAACTGGCAACGAGTTGGACCTTTTGAACCACCTCTTTTGATGAATGCGCCATTTAAAGAATTGAGGCCATGGTAAAAGTTAGAAGGAGGAAGGGTCAAAATATCCATGCCCTACCCTAGCTGTAGAAAGATGTTTTCGCTTAGTGTCTGAAGCGTCGGAAAGTGTGTATGGAGAAGAGAAGAGACACGGCTTCATATTGAATAGGATACAATCAAGAACTCTTATCAAGAATTATAATACTAAAAAGGATTACATTCTTTAGAAATATGTAAATCTTCAAACTAATAGAATTAAAAAATCTATGATGTAAGTTCACTTTTCATAAGTTTTGTGATTTATTGCTTTGACTATTAATCTTATACTTCATGTATTATTATAAAATTGTAATTATTTATAAGTTTATACTTTAATACTTGAATAATCTGCCAATTTTTCAAATATTTTTCATTAATTCACAATTTTTGATAGATATTTGTAAAAATGTCAATTTTTAACACTTTTTTTTTGGGGGGGGGGGGTTCAGGCCACCAGTAGAAACGAATGAATTTTAATAATAATAAAAAAAACGTAAACTATTATATCTAAAACAAAACTTTCTTACCCGGAGCTAAAGGAAATTTTGAAAATATATTTTTATAAATTTCCAAAAAAAAATGTCATTTTTAACTATTTTTTGGGGCACCGGAAGATATAAATGAATTTCATTAAAAAAAATTATATAAACTAATATGCTTAAGACACAACTTTCCCGCCCCATGCCAAACATAATTTCGAAAAAAAAAATTTTCCTATACTTTTCGATCCACCCTAGTATACATGGCTCCACTGGATATTTTTATACTTTTCCATGTGGAAAGAATTGACAAAAAAATAGATAAGGCTAGACATATAAGCAAACAACTGATAAGCTATTTATTTTTGTGCAGACAGTCATGGGAAAGTTGAATGAAGGAAAGATTAACGGAAAAATAAATTTTATTTAATTGTTTGTTATTGTCTACAAAATAAAAAAGATAAAAAATAACAAGAATATTTTACATTTTTAATGCTTTGAAAACTGAATAGTTACTTTTATTTTCTTAATATTATACAAAGTTTAAAAGTGGATAGCGTCGTGTATTGCAATTGATATGTTGTAATTGCAGGAATAATTTTAGAGAAATGATTTTGATTCCAAAAAAATTCACAAAAATACCAGGATTTATACCAATACCAATTTAGAAATAAATTTGATAATTCATCTCTGAAATTCAAAACAATAATTTAAGTTTGCGTTACTGATAAGTGTAATATATTACTTTTAAGCTAAATGCAATAATTGATTGTTCAATGATGATTCATTCTCATCTGTTTAATAGTTTCTATTAAAAGGCAAATTCACCCTATATACAAAAATGGAGTATAAACCCAAAAAGAATCTCTTCTAATTTCGGAACATGATTAACCTTTCACCTCACTGACAAATAATGTTCTGATAAGCATTCATTATTTCTATCTTGTCTCTATATTTAGTAGGAAAAGAATTTCATGGATTTTTTTGTTAAGTTCAGCAAAAGGAAATTATTTTATTATAAAGAAATCAACTGATATTGTTGCAGAAACTGCAATGAAAAGTTCATTTTAATCGTGAATTCTTTTTAAATAGAGCTTATCTCTCATATATACGTCTAAAATATGTCATTACAATATATCTCATAAACCTTATTTGGAAGGAATCAACTCCTATTAGATCAATATTTTATAATTTCTTATCGAAAAGGATATAGGATTCCAGCATTATTTGTCTGCATCTAAATTTTTCACTTATGAGTAAGATTCCATTAAAGAAAACGAATGGATGCGAAAATATTAAAAGTATATTCTGCATTTGAAATAATAAAAGATTCAGCACAATGAAGAAAAACCGTTAACTATTACTCTTTAATACTTTTTTTTATTTTTGCTTTAGAATCGAACTTTTTATAAAAGAATTAATTTGAAACTGAGAGACTTTCAGTGTTTCATATTTTCTGCTGCAAATTTATTCATTTTTTCTAGAGACCTTATGTTTTTTATTTTGTATTTTTTTCTTTTGTTGTTTATTTTGATGCATTATTTAAGGATTTAATCTAAAAACTTCTGGTAAGTTTTAACTATATCTAACTTTAAAGAATGTCAGTTGCATTATGCTTTAAAAAATGTTGCTTAAAAAAAACATCGCTTTCCAAGCATTTGAAGTATAAATTAAACTTTGTGATTACTACTGAAGCATAACTGATTACAGAATATCATAAAAAGTTTATAATAGGAGCATAAAATGGACATCCAGAAAAACCATCATCCATTTTGGATTGAAAGGTCTATTGTAATTTTCCTGGTGTTCTTGACATGGAGTTTAAAATATTTTTAAGTTTCAAGTAGGAAATAAAAATAATTTGAGCTTTTGTTGTATTTGATTATCCTGCCCGAGTTTGACTTTTTTATTATAATATTTTTCAGGTCATCAAGGTTACATAATGATTTTATTATGACTGTTTAATAGAAACAGAACATATAACAGTTTAATAGAAATAAATAAATAAATGATTATTTAAGAATTCATTTATATAATGTAAGCATATTTTAACAGTAAATTACTCAAAAGACAAAATTGATAATGAATAATTCTTTTTTCTGAATAAACAAAAATCAATACAATTAACATAAATTACTCACTATTGTTGCTTAAACGTATCGAACTGCATATAATTTATAACTTTTATACATGAAGAAATGACATCTTACTGTTGCCGCAACCTAGATAATAAAACAATACAGTTAAAATTTATGAAAAACCAAACTTATCAAGAATCATCCGAAGAAAAAAAATGCAGATTACATTATATTTTTCCCAACAGTATTATTTGCAATTATTCACATTGTAGAGGGACGAGATTCATGTTTATATGGAATGCCGCTGTTGAAGAATTAATTCAGTTTCAGGAACCATTTTTATTAGATGGCTAAGTTCCACGACACAGTACATTAATAGATACAAGACGCAAGACAGAGAACAACACCACAAGACAAGTACACAGAGAAAAAGAGAGAGAGGCATCATGGGAAAAACCCGGATGGCTTTAGTAGCGCCACCTACCATAAAAAGGAGAAGTCAATGAATTGTTACCGCTACAACATGATGTAAATGTGTTGAATAAATTTCAGATTTAATTTTATCTTTTTAAGCTACTGTTAGCCCATAATGTACAGTTAAGTCACAATAGTTACTGAATATGAAGGCTATAATTATTTTATTATGTCCAACAGGAAAATAGCATTACATAAACACACCAACGAAATATGTATTCAAGAATTAAAAAAAATGTTGCAGTAAAAACAAGTTGATTGTTACTGACTTCGTAAAATTTATCATTTTTAGAACATACACAATGACGTAAAATCATTAGAGCACTGTTATATATATTAATTACTTCGATTCTCTTCTTATTTCTCACAGTATTTCATAAATGTTTTGACAGAAATTTAGTAATTTTTACAATATCTATTGCTTTCTAATATTATAATATAAGAAATCACAGAAGATAAGCAAAAATTTGATAAATTTCAGAAATATTTTGGATGTTTAACTCTTTAAACCTTAGGCGACATTTTTTTCCCTAGCTCCTTTAAAACCTGGACCTTTTGGGAGGGAGCGACATGCAATGGACTCTCGCAACCTGGGTGGTCATTTACCGCCCCACCCCTTGATATAACCTTCCTTTAAGGCGCACGGAAATGGGTTGCAATTTGCAAGGATAATTGCCCCCCTACCGCGCTTATCTCCTAAGCGATCTCAGAACCTCACCTCGCCTCAAAAGAAGCCAACCGCCTCAGACCGGCCTTCTTCGCTTTTAAAGGGAAATTTTTAGACCGCCTCGCTCGGTTTCAGAGGGTTAATGTAAATTGACAAAACAATAGCTGTCATGAGAACTACGTAATTAATGTTAGCATTTTTAGACTAAAGATATAGGAACATAGTTTAAAATAATTGAATTATCATAAATAATTGTGATAATTTACAAGCACAATAGGAAAAGAGGAACGTAAATAATTCCTCGCATATCCCCAATGAGTACTTCTGCAAAGAACACAACAAAATGCCTATGGTTTTGATGTGAAGTATTGCTTGTAAATTGCTGCTGTTTAGGTAGATAAGTGAAAGGAAACGAAACTTTTGCATTCCATTTCTTATTTATCCCTTCTATATATTTTTATCTTTAACGCCGCGAAGTCATATCTACTTCTCTACGTTATTTTTATACCAAGTAATACAGTCGGCGCTCGTTAGAACGACCCTCTGCGTCCCACAGCAAAAGGTCTTTATAACGAGTGGTCGCTATAGTGGATATAATTAAAAAATGTACACATACACGCTCAGCAGTTCCGTAAAAATTGGCTATTTTTAATGAAATTCCAACTAAATACTCAAATTATTTTTTATCATTGGTATTCAAAATAAAATTTTATCAATTAAAAATATATATCTAAAATAGATTTTAAAGAAGAAAATAAAGGAATTTTGGAGAAATACCGGGAAGAGTGTCCGCTGAATTCGGACGTTATATTGGGATTAGACGACACTGGACGGTCGTTGCACCGCAAGTAAAATAACATAGAGTGCATAGGGAAACACAGTTGGGGATTTTTTCATTGGTCGTTATAATGGAATGATCTTTATAATGAGTAGTCGTTATAACGAACGTCGACTGTATTCATAAATATTTCCATTTTCCTTTTTTGATATTTTAATTTAACAGTCACAGATTAAAGCAAATTTGTATTTTAATTCAATCAGTCATTAACTATTATCACATCTGGAAACATTGAAAATTAAATAAAGCTTACGCGTTATTAATATTAGTTCAACGAAAAGTTAAATAGTTCATACGAATAGCTTTAAAAGAATGAAATACAGATAGACAGACATAGCATAGCTCTTACGTTGCTTGTATATTATAATACACAAGCAAATATATACATATTAAAATAATAATATGTATATATTTGTATAATTTGCGAAAGATATTAGTATATTATGCTTACATTATAATATATATATATATCTTGAAATATTTTGGAGATTTACTCCCTTACTTTTTGTTTTTTCCAACAATTGGCTTTCGCAGAGGGTTGGCGCCTTAAATTCGAATTAATGCGACATATCAGTTCCCAAGGCTGATAAGCATTTGATAGTCGGAATTCCAATTCTGGGTTGTCTTTTTCATAGTAATAATAATCTAACTAGTATTAATACATTAGTTTATAATCCATATTTTTGTGTTTCATTGTATGATTATTAATAAGGTAACATTATTTTATTTTTAATTTTAATTAATAGTTTAATAAGTGTTTATATTGAAAATGTTACATGAGTTTTGATTGTTTGGAATATATATATATATATAAACTAGTATCTTATAATATGCATAGGATATTAGATAATGAGCATGGAAAAAGTGGGAAAATATATTTTTTGAAAGCAAAATTGTATTAGAATGCATGCGATTTAATAGGTATTTTGAGTTTCCAATAAAAGTAGACAGCTGAAAATAATATTTAAAAATATGTTCCAAATTTTTTCGATAAGCGAAAGACATTGTAAATATTTAAAATAATCACATTCATATAAATTTGAATTAAATAAAAATAATTGATATAAAATAAATTAAAAGATAAATTCAGAATAAGCAAACTCATATCTCTAATAAATTAGATGTGACATTTTGGAGCGCTTTTTAAACACTGGAAAACGAAAATTTACTGGAAATAATCAATTACATTTTCAAATTTCAATATAGTTTAAAACTTAAACAAATATTCTGATAATAAAAGAACTGAGTAGAGAAAGCAAAAGATGCAAAACATTTCCAATCAAAATTAAATAAACCAACATTTTCACCCTTAATTTTGCATTCCGATTTCTGGTAAATTTTCTTAATGGAAAATCGTCTGACAGTATTCTCAATTTAGGCAGAAACGTTTTAAGCGACCCTTTTATGAAATTTTCCAGACTTTGGCACTGACACCTTACAGCTAAAAATCAAATATCTTATGTAAATCTTTAATGATTCTGTTTGAAAGACTCCATTAAATAATTCCCTTTGAGGCAGAGACATGACAACCTCGCGTGATATCATTTACTTTAATTTAGTTGACGACGGGAAAATGAGAAGAGAAAGAAAACTGTCTGGGAAGTAATCTGCGTGTTTTTTATTTATTATTATTTTCCTGTGCGTTCTCTTTCCGCTTTTTGTCTAATGCAGTCCCTTTTAATTATGTTAGATATTACCTGAGATTCTGTTTGGAAACTTTTGTTTTAACTTGGAGTCTGATATTTTTCTAAAAAACTCTGAAGTCTCTTATTACGAATCATGAACAAAGAATAAAAAACAATGGTATCAATATAAGGGGATTCGTTGAATTTTTGACATTAAAAATCGGTAATTTCGCCTGAAAAATTATTTTAATACAGTTGAAAAATCTTGCGTTTGTTTTCTCATTTAAAATATATAGTCTTTTCATACTCATTTTGAATTATCATCTTCATCATTTTCTTTTGCAAATTGTGAAGAATTTCTTCGATAAATTATGCCAATCTCAAGAGAATTCAGTGTTTCAAAATAATATAGTATCATGTCTGTTTTGCACGTATTTTGCAATTAAAATAAATGTGTATCTCAAACATGTTTGTAAATTTTGAAAAAAATTCTTTTATTTGATATATTTTGCAGAACACAATTATTTATAAATGTCTTAAAAAATGCAATTGAGATCAAATCTGATAAAATAATTATTTATACTTTAAAAGACGGCTTTCTTCTGCCTGCTTCTGTTTTCTTCGGCCTTTCAAAATTTGAATAAAATTGAAAAATATTTTTCTATCAAAAAGATTTAGAGCTGCTATTAGAATTTACTTTAAAATATACTCTCTAAGTATCTGTTTCATTTAGATTCTTCCAAAATTTAGACGAGTAAAATATTTACCCTCGTCCCTTTTTTAAACTTCAAACAACAAAAGATATTAATGTAAGTCACCATATTGAAACATTAATAATTTGTCAGATAACCAGCACAGTAAAACGAAATACTAGAAAAGCAAAAATTAAAGAAGAAAATTAAAAAAAAGAACAAATATATAGAAGAAACAGAAGAAGTAAGCAATGATGATAACAATACACATTTTTAGCGCCCAACGCAGCAGCATCAAGTGATTCCATCAGCAAAATTTTCTACGATTAACCAAAAAATCTCTGTAGAATTAGACAACAAAAATTCCCTGATAATTAAAATAATTAAAACACATAAAAAATTAGAAGGTGAACAAATACAATCAAAGTGGAAGAAACGGATGAGAACTCGAATGACGAACTTCTTCAGAGTAGCCACTAGCCATCGGAGTTCTAATATGGACAAATTTTCTGTCGAAGTAATGACCATTAGTCAAAATTCATTCCTTCTGGTGCCTGAATCTGTCCATTAACTGCAATATAGGAAAAAGAAAAACTTAACAAAACCCCTTAAAACAAAACCAATAGAGAGACAAAAGAAACGTAAATAAATACCCTCTGCAAAAATTAGAAGCAAGAATGAAAGACGCTATGAAAAACACCGGAACAAAGGAAGTAAAAATCTAGAGGCAAGCTCCTAGCTCCATCTATATAGAAAAATTCGAACTAATTCCCAGAAGAACAAAAACTCTTCAAACTTTTTAAATTAAGTTATTGACTTTTAGAAAATTATTAGGGTATCCGTTATCTTTTAAGTGACAGTAAAACGAAACTATTTAATACACCTGTAGTTATCTGAAGCAGATATTTTATATGACAATTCCTATTAGCACAAGATATTTTACGATATCTTCAAGATGTTACTACGAAATTACGAATACCGCTCAACATCGTAAAGTTATCGTATGAATCATCTTGTGCTAACAGGGAATGTCTGAAATTTAATTTACCGTTATTCGTTTAGACCAGAGATTCCCAATCTGTGGTGCGCGTACCCCTGGGGTTGAGCGAAGGTAAATGGCGGACAATACTACACATGAGGGAATAAAATGAAAATTAAGTGTAGTAGAATTTTGTTTTAACAAGTTCTCTGGAATAACCAAGGTATCTGACTGCGTTCTGCGTGTAATTTCAGTTCGTTTTCTGACTCAATATGAATCAAAACAATCATTAACACCAGTCAGGAAATTTTATGTCACTCGAGATTCAGTAAAATGGGATAATTTAGGTAAAAAATGGGTAAAATTAGAGCAAAAGCAAAACACTCTAGCAGGAATTCTAATCCATATATTCAAATTATTTCTCTACGCAGGACATTTACAGCTATGGTAAAGGCAATGAACTAGGATCTAAGAAATAATTGCATTTACAGGAAGGTTATGGCCAGCCGAGTATTCTCTAATTCAAAATTTCACAAAATGCATAGGTATAATCAACATTAAGCAGCTCAAATCAACAACTATAGATCTCAAAACTATATCTCTAGTTCATGGCCTTTACTACACTTAAGACAACATCTATACAAAATTTCAAGGAAATATGTAGATAATGTTTTGAGATATCGTGTCTTGCGTAAGTAACTTTTGACAAAATATAAGTTTTCCAAAAAATGCATTTCAAGTTTTAATTTTCTTTTCATTAAAATATATTTATTTAACTTCTTTTGAAATTTGCCACATTTGTAAGATATACTTCTTTATCCATAATCTTATCACATTTTTTCATTCTCAGCCTGTAATTTTTTTCTAGCGTTTTTTGTTCCTGCCAAAGACTGTCTCTTAGAAGTGACGATTCTGGGGTTATTGAGGTTAAGATATTATTTCAATGTATATATTGGCCAGGAACTATTCCCAGTTTATGAAATACTCTTTTAAGACCATAAAATTAAACATTAAGCAATAATTAAGCTATCGATATCCCAAAACGTGAATTTTGTAACTCCACAAATGTGCATTTTGGCAAAAATGTTCATAGTAGCTTGTCGCAACTCAAAATCTTATTCAACTTGACATGGCTTGCAGATAGAATGTATAATTAATCGAAATAAATAAAAAGCAAATTAATTTATACTTCAGAGTGCGGTGTATTTGGTATAACGGGGGAAAACAGCCAACTTCCGGTTTCGTTTTCAGCTACGGTGTTTTATAAAAAAAATTCTATATCTCCGTTTCTATTCATCGTAAAAATAAAATAAACCCAGATTTAGAAAGCTAAATAAATGGGTTTTAAAGTAAAACCATAAAAACTTTTTGTGAATTTCGACACAAAACCATCTTTTAGACGTAGTCAGATACCTTAAAGGCCCAGTGTTGCCTTTAAGCAACATAACCAATTTTGTCTTCTAAAATCTTGAGAATTAGACTGAAGCTGTAATGAGTGTGGTTCCTAATAGGATACATACTGGGATTTTTATTAAACAAATTTGCAACATATAAGATGACAACATGAGTGCTGATAAAAAAATAAAAATAAATTCACTTTTTCACTTGAGGCTCATCTTTTTAGCTTCGTTTGCACGCTTGAGAATAGCATATTTTATTCTAGAATATTGAAGGAAATCCCTTATATGTATTATTATTTATTAAAATTCATCTGTATTTGGAGTAATAGAATTTTATCAAGGAAATTTTTTTCTGAAATAAAACCCAGTGTTGGCAGTTGGTAACATACTATTTTTTAGCCATAAACCATATTTAAAACAAAATAGGATATTTAAACTACTTTTCCCATGTTTAATTCAAGAAATGAAAGTCAAAAAACATTTTTAAAAAATCGCGCTTTTAAAGGTTAAGGAATAAGATATTTAATTCACAAATACAGAACGTTTGATAAGAGAGACGCGTCTATTGAGTATATTACTTATACGTTTGTGCGTTTATTATATATTGACGCAGCTCCAGACCTGAGATACTGTCTATTCCCATTTGAACTTAATTTTACAAAAACTAAGATCTAAAATAAGCTCAAGAATCGGTAATGACCTTTTCTTTCCTTTGAACAGTTATTTATGATTATTAAGATGAGTAATTTTTAGATCTCGTCACAAGTTAAGGCAAAATTATTTCAATGTTTTCTTTTGCATTTGCATCGATCCAATGGCATTATAAAAAAGTGGAATAAAATGTAAAATCAAAAGACATACCTTACAAATTTTAGTAAGATAATTCGAGTCGTTTGACTTGAGGCATGTTAAATTACTTTCTAAAGACTCTTAACATTATCAATGAAAACGTTTTTCTTCTGGGGATGGTTGGGGAGCGGGTGTTACAGTAGGGAGCACTCAAAAATGTAGAGACTAATCCAGGAATACGCAAGAAGAAAATGGTTGGGAACCGCTGCTTTACGGGTCTATTCTGGTACCCCCGGTTGGGGGGGGGGGGGGTGACTTTTCCGGTCGTTAACGTCCGGAAAAAGTGCCCCCCCCCCCCCCAACCGGGGGTACGAGAATAGACCCCTTAGATTCCTAAATGATCGAATGATTGATAAATTTTAACAGCATATTGCGTGCGTGATAAACTCTCCCATGACTCGGTAAAAGGAAAGAATAAAAAATTAAATTTCTGATATAAAAATTGAAATTATTTAAAAAGATTTTCAAAGGAAGCAAAACAAAAGAAAAAATCACTCTCACACATTGAAAATTATGAAATTTCACTTGTATTTATATTTGCTAAGTTTCTAACACATACTCTAATATTTTATTAATCTGGTGTATGAAGTGAAGCTCCAAATGATAACAGCTGAATATCAAAAGTACTGTGTAAACGTAGAGAGAATTTACTTTTATACAACGAAAATGAAAATTTTCACTTTAGTTGAATGTGCACGATATATAATAGACGACAAAATGTATGTCCTGATTTTCCCTTTTAAATTAGGCAAAATTCTGTTATTCTCAATTTTTTTCCTTACTCTCTCTTTTTATTTTCTAAAAATGTTGAGATTAATTATGTATTAATTTATATTGCACGAGACTGCGCAGGTGAAAAATATACTAAATTAATTAGATAAGTAATTTGCATAAATATAAATTTTAACATACTAAGACGTTTAAAACCTATCCTTTTCGGGTCTGGAAATCACGAATGAAGATTTTTCTATTTGTTTTTCATAGAAATGGGGAATAGTAAAATACATCCATTAAAATATGTAAGAATAATTGTTGGCAAACACAATGCTGGTGAGAAAAATGTCATTTTTTTAAAGTATAAATCTGCTATCTGCATGGAATTACAAAAAAGAGAACTTGCATTAGGAATTACGAGATTATTACATTATCTAGAATTTATATTAAGAATTACATTAAATTATTATTTATTGAAATCTCCTAGACATTTAGATATTTTTCTAATATTTGCAAAATGGAAAAATTCATAGGATTATTTAGTTTGAGCCAACATTAAAAAATATTTGTGTGGGATATACAAAGTAATTTAAAATGCAACCGATTGATATCATTAAACGAACGTAACTAACTCTCAGTATCTCCATAAATTCTGAAGATACCTAATGGACATT